>JAIUCT010000011.1:3652710-3761483 GCA_021307375.1 Tetraneura akinire
ATAATAATAATAATAATAATAATAATAATAATAATAATAATAATAATTCGAATAGGTAAATTACCTAAATAATAAGTACCAGCTAGTAGCTACATCCACTTTCCTACCGGTAACATATGCTATTCGTTAAAATCGGTGAATTATTTCTAATAAAAAATAATAAAGACACACATCATTTTAATAACAATGCATTCTTCGCTTCGTTTAGAAGCTAAAATTTAATAAATAAAGAAATTTAGTAAATAAAGAATAATTTAGTTTCCTTATAAGATGTTTATAAAAGTTAAAAACAAATACGTAATTCGGTTTTATAGAATAATATTAATGTTTTATTTTAAATTAATTAATTATTATTTTAGCCTTTAAAATTATAAAAATAATGGTATACCTTATATTTCACAATAATTATATTTAATATAATAAAATTTTAGAATAAATTATTAAATATCAAAATATTAACAATAAATAATAATATTAATATTTAATTATATAACCTACTCATACCTATCGCTATACCATACTCGATTTATATTTTATATTATAATATTTTATATTTGTATAGTAATATTACGTACGTAAAGTTGACACCACGCGACAGACTTCAAACCACTACCAATATTTTGCAAATAATTTGCTAAAATTTTCTATGTAATTTTTGGAATTTGCATAGTCGCCATTTTTTTTTTTGCAAAAATCGTTTTCCGATTAGTGGTATTGTAATATTACCTATATCAAACTCGATAAGATTAAGAACAATAAAGCATTCTCATTTTTTAAAAAATTATTTACTTTCTTATATTTTCTTACGTATATAGATTTATGATGGTATAAAATGGAAAGAACTCAACAAATTTAACAATTTCTTGACTAACACGAGTAACGTGTTTGAACATTACAATACTGACAAAATATTAGAAGTGAATTTGTGGTTTGTCCTTCCTGAATATAGAGAAAGAGGTGTGTAAATTATACATTACCTAATATAGTAATATACTTATTGATTAAAAAACATAAAAATCACATGTAAAAATACGTAGGTGGCGTATTTTGAACCAAATTCTGGGAAGGGGATTATTATATACTTAATAATAAATATATTAAGAGTATTTCAAAAAAAAAAAAAAAGATTCTCTTTTATAGGTAATACTTATATAATATATACACTTATGTAATAAAAATTAAATATACGAGTTCTTCAAACGATAAAAAACTGAACAATTCAGTATTTTTTACCTATTAATCAATAAATTAACAATTTATTGAATAAGAATAACAAAATGAATATCAATATAATAAAAAAAGATGAGCTGATACTCCTACCGCACAGGATACAGGTGTGCGAATCATAGCGTTTAATTTTACTTAGAATTTGAATGCAATGATAAACCATTGCATTCGAAAAAACGATTCTGAGCGAAGTTCAGTCAGATTATAATTTTCGTTTGAACTAAAAATATCAACTTAAAACAGCTATAAAAAAAAATTGAGATTAGGGATTTTTCTAATATTTTAGTATGATGTTAAGCAACATGTAAGTATACTTCAGTAAAATTTTCAGACCCTAATACTAAAAATTGCCAATTTTATCAATCATTATATACGTAAAAACGAGAAATTTACGAAATATTCGAAGTCCTATATTTTGTAAAAAAATTTAAAAAACGGTTCCAAAATTTTACCATATATATTAAATAATAACGATGTGAACACCCAGAAAAAATTTCAAGTCTCTATCTTAAAAATTGCCTGAGTTATCGAGAAATATTGAAATTGAATTCGTCAAAATTTCATTTTTCGTGAAAAAGTCCGTTTTTCGTCATTTTTTCGCCGTTTTTTCTACCGCATAGCGTCAATTTTGAGAAATTCAAAAAATGACCTAAGTAAAGTACCAACTACATCCACTTTTCTACCGGAAACATACCCTATTCGTGAAAATCGGAGTATTATTTCGGGTATTATTATTGTACACAAACATAAAAAAAAAAAAAACAAAAAAAAATCACACATCATTATAAAACCAATACACATTCTTCGCTTCGCTCAGAATCTAAAATAAAGATCACTACAGTGGTTCTGCGTGGGGGTCTAGTTCCCTTGGCCTCATAGACGTAACTAGGAGGGACAGAGGTACTTAGCCCCCAGTCATCAATTAAGCCCCCCCCAAAAAAGTTACTGAACTACATTAAAAACGTATGGTATTTTTTTACAAACTTCAGTAAAATTTTAAAAAAAGTATTTTTTTTTTTTTATGTAAAATAAAAATATTTTAATAAAAAAATGATACCTATTTAGATTCTGTGCGAAACTAAAAATGTATTGGTTTTGTATGTAGACACTTTTATTACCAAAAATATGATCTGCAGATTACCAGGAATATAATGATTCCGGTAGATAATAATTACATCTAGTTGTTATTTTATTTAGTTTATTTATTTATTATAATTTCTCAAAGTTAAACTCTCAGATAAGAAAAACTACCAAAAAATACGATATTTTTCACGAAAACTAAAATCTTAACGAAATCAATATCAATATTTCACGATATCTCGCCATCTCGGGTAATATTAACTTAGAAACTTGTAAATTATTAAGTATTACTTACTTTCTTACATAATGAAGTCCTGACTAGGAAGATTAGTTAAAAATGTTATGAGAGGAAAAACAGCTGGGGCTCTTGCTAATAATCTAGCCTCCTAGTTTAGAGACCTAGTTACGTCCATGCTTGGACCCAAGCCCAGTTTTAGGTTAGCAGTTTTAGGGGTTCAAACCCCCCCCGAAATTTTTAAAGTAGCTTTATATTTATAATATAACAAAGACTAACTACAAAATTTATGTATAAATTGTATTTATACTTTTCCCAATTTCCCACCCCCCCCCCCCAAAAACCCCCCCGAAAATTGATCCTGAATACGTGCTTGCTTGGACCCACCCCCGTACCGTAAATACGCCACCTAAATATGGTGAACAATGATCCGATAATATATACCTGTTGTGAGTTTGTGACCACTCGTTATTGTATTTGTATATACTTGCGTTCAAATAATATTACAGTGTCTGCAAACAGGAATTGGTTCGGAATTGTTGAAAAACGTAATGTATAGACAATTGGCCGAGTTCGAGTGGTTTCACGTTGACGTGATCGTCGGCGTGTTTACCGGCAAAACGTGTCAACGAATCGCAAAATCTTTGGGAATGAGAACGTTGTACAATTTTATGTACGCGGAATGGTTGGTGAAACAGACCGATGATGAAACAGAATCGGGACAAATTTTCTTTAAAGAAATGATACCGGGCAATTACTCGGCGAAAGTGATGTCAATACGTATCGGCACGTCTGTCACGTCCGAATTCAGCACTAACTCCGAAAACGCTTAGCCTATAGGACATACCTTTAAGATGTTTTATATTTTCCACGACTTATATATTTATAATAATATCACGTCATCGCATTTAACTAGTCAAATTATCAATCATTTATCGTAATCGGTAATTGAAAGATCTAAAAATTATATTCATAATAATAATATAACACTTTATGGTATTGTCTATATAGGTAGGTACCTACTTGTCTACTGTAATGTCTACTATTTTAATTCATTATTCTCATAATATTAATACCTAATTAATATCGAGATTAATATTATTTAATAAATAATAAAATTCAAAATTCAAATTAATTTTAAATTTTGTACAAGAAATAAAATATTAAAATATTGTAGGTAACATACTAGCATATACCTAGGTACTTACTACTTACGTATTAGAATTATAACCACAGACTATATGCAAATTTTCATATAGTCTGTGTTATAACTTAGTTTATGGGAGGTGCATTTCCTTGGCACCCCCACCTACGAATTTTCGAACCAAACCCGGGGCTTTCGTTTGTGCTGTTTTGTGCTCGAATTTCATCGTTTGTGCAACAATCCTTTTAAAGATATAGAACTTCTATAAAGTAAATAGGTAACAACCAAAAATAAATTTTGGCTGAAGTTCTAGCAAGAAGTGTTAATTATTAATTCGAGTTAAAAAAAAAAATTGAAAGAAAAATAATTATTATAGTTTAGACTTTAGACACTAAAACATAAGAATATAAAATTCTAAAAAAAAATTCGAGCAATCACAACACCAATGAATTAATTTGGTTTAATATTCCATTATTATATTTAGGTAGGTATTTAGAACGTAATTGTGTAATAATTTAATTTTAAAACAAATAATAAGAACATATATAAAATATAATATTTATACCTACACTAAAGAAAATTTGTACTATGTAGTAGGTAGAAATAATATACCTATTTGTATTGTAGTGGTCTCATGAAAAGTAAATTACATAATATCTTATAAAAATGATTAAAAAACATAGCTTAGGTACCTACGTAAAATTGTAAAAAAAATAACTAGGTATTTAAAAATACTTAAATTTGATTTAATAGGTGTACTAGGTACTAAATATAACCTATTATAGTACTCTTATTTTAGAATACAAGAGAAAGAAACCTAGCCTATAAGGTTATGCTTATAAGGCACACGGCACACGCCTACTCAGAGCATATTTTAAGGAAATTAAACTGAGTGGAACTATGGTAGTATGGTTAGGTACATATTTTTGCATTCCACATCCTACTTTGGTAGTCTTATTCAGTAAATTTTCAGTTTTATTGTATTTTATTAATTGTAATAGTGATGACCGATTGGTAATTTTGTAAAACAAATGTTATAAACATGCAATATGTATATATAATTTATTTATTTCCAAAATATTAGGAAAATCTCAAGTCTCAATTTTTTTTTTTTATAGGTGTTTAAAGTTGAAATTTCAGTAAAATCAATATTTAAAGTATTTATATAATTATATGGATTCTTCTCATATTCCAATATTTTACAATAATGTAAAATAAAATGATCAAAAATATATTTTTTTTAATTTTGAAATACATTAAATACATTTTATTAATTCAGTTCCAATTAATTGTGAATTATTACATTTACAATTTTTTTTTGTTTAAAATATAAAAAGCAATGAAAATGATACTGGTGTGGAAGGGATACAGGTGTAAAGAAGATAGTGTTGAATTTTGTTTACAATTTGAATGTGATGATAAATCAATATATTAGTAAAAACGATTTTGAGTGAAGTACTGTCAGATAATATATGGACCAATTAAAAATTTTACATTTATCAGTCTCTACATTCAATATAAATAATTTATCATAAAAACCCAAATCTGACCGAGTACTCACTGAGTATGATTCAGTTAAATTTTCAGACCTTAATAGTTAAAACTGCCAATTTTATCAGACATTATATTATTAACATTATTGTAGGAATTAATGTTAGTGTTTAAGATAAAATAAATACACACAAGAAAAATAATAATACACAAAATATATATTTATAATAAAAATACACTTTAAATAGGAAATATACGTAAAGTATTATATTTTGAGATTTATATAGTTTATACGTACATATTAAAAACATTCTTGTTCAAATTAAAGGTACAATTTGTAACATACAAGTCATATTGGTCCACTTAAATTTTACCATGTTCAAATATTTTAATTAACATTTAAAATAAGTTAACAATTCTTAATTGATCATAATACAAAATAGTACATTTGAAGAATCTAAATCAATTTATAAATTACTTTTTATTGAACAATTTAAAATATTATTATTGTATAAACAAATTTAGTACAGTGCCGGATTTATCAGGGGTGCATTGTGCATTGCACCGGGGCATCAGACCACATTTGATTTTATTAGAATCTCAGATTTTGTCCCAAAATTGTTTTTACTCGTATATTGCAATATTGCAAACAATTATTGAACATTCAAATAATATTAATGATAGAAAAATATTTTATTCTAGGAATATCAACATTCAACAATATGTAGGTAGTCCATGAAATTTAAAATAATTAAAACAGTTATTTATAAATAAGTACCTATGTAGTATAATACAAGTACTATGTACTATGTAGTATATTGTTGTAATAATTATTTATTAGAATTATTATCTGTAATGTAAGCATAAGTATATGTGTATTATTAAGTACTTATAATACCAAGTGGGTAAAATATTTTTTACAAAAGGGGGCCTCAAATATATAGTTGCACCCCGGCCATATAAGATAAGATCCGGCACTGATGTAGTATTATTAAAAATGTATTCATTGTTTAAAAAATTATTTTTCCAAAAATTTGTATTGAATATTTTATACAAAAATTAATAATTAATCTAATACATTTGAAGTTTAAAATCTATTTAAAATAGATTAATAAACTATTTAATGTTTTTTTTTTTTTTTTATAAATACTAACATAATCATTAAATTAATTTAACAATTATATAATTAATAATATTCTTAAAGTAAAAAACTAAATTTAAAAAATATACAGAATACAAAAATTCTGATAGTCATAATACTATGTATTAAATTATAATGTATTTTAAAGTAATAATAAAACATTATTATTGAATGTAAAAATTAAATTATTTATTACAATAAAAATTGTAAATTTTAATGTAAAACAAAAAATCAATATACTTTCAAAATATATACTTAATTTATTCAGTTACTGATTTTCCAAGTACACAAAATAAGTTTGCACTAAATACGTGTAGTTGTATTAAATATTATATATAGTATTATTATTATTATTATTCAGTTCAAGATTATATCAAATAATAAAAAAGATAAAATATGTATAGTATTAGTTGTAAATAACATTATTAAGCAAGTGATATAGAATCTAATAATAAGATAAACTAAAATATATTAAATTAAAAAATATGTACCTAAATAAATAGTAAATACTAATTATTGTTGGCATTGACAAAAACTTTTATAAATTATTAATGAGAATTTTTTCAGAAAAAATAAAAATTTGATCAATATGAACACAAAAAATGTATATACTATTAAAGTGATAATTTAAATTAAAAAATTATTAAATTGATAATTATTAATAAAATAGAAATTATATTTTATATTTGAATACAAAATTTATGGCGCTTTATAATTGTATTTATTATAATAGTTATTTTCCCGTGTTAATTGAGGAGGTTCATTGAGTTTACGGCATACATGAAGCCTAACATGAGAACCACCACTCTGTATAATCTCTATTGCTTCAGAATGAGACATGTTGTTGGTTGAAATTCCATTGATTTGAACAATTAAATCACCTACCTAGAACAATTTATAAAAAGAATCTTATTTTTATAGTTACAATATCACTATAAAATTTCTATTTATTATGCCAAACAATTAAATGAATTATATTTAATATATAATTGCATCGTTTAAATTACAAACTTAATCTCAATTAAAAGTGATTTTTAAAATACATACCTTTAATCGTCCATCCAAATAAGCAGAACCGTTTTGAGCAATTTGTAATACAAATAGTGGCATATTTTGAAATTCTCGTCCACCACGAATACTAAATCCAAATCCATAAGACCCTTTATACAATTCTATTGTGTGAAATTCTTCTAAATCCTAAATAATTTAATCAATAAATTACTATTATTAAAATATCGAAAATAAAATAATTATACATACTTTATCTAACACAGGTAAAGCAGCAACTTCATCATCTAAAATAGAAAATAATGTATAAAAAATGAATATAAAATATGTTAAAAAAACACAAAACATTTACCATTTGATGGACATATAGTTAATTTAACAGAAGAACCTGAATCTTTAATCATAGTAACTATTTCTCCGTGAGTTAAGTTTGTTATTATTGTACTATTTACTGCAAGTACACGATCACCCAGATGAATTTTATCATTTATAGAAGCTGGACTGCCTTCGATGATTCGACCTAATTGAAATATTTATATATATTATATATAATAAAAATTTTCGTAGTACTAATATTACATTTCTTAATGTAAATTGAATATACATGACTTTAACTAAATTAGATTATAATTACCAATGGTTGGACCCTTATTTAAAGATGATATTATTACAAATCCGAATCCTTCATTTTCATTTTTTGTTAATATCACATCATATGAATATTCAATATTAGAATGTTTTGTATTATTTGACAAATCTAGGAATATGTTTCATTAAAATTGAAGTTACATTAATATAATGAAAATTATTACTTACAATTGCAATTAATATGACGAATACCAATTGTAATTTGTTTACACTGACTTATTAAATTTATTACATAATCATGAGATGTATTAATAGTAGATTTACTATTAATACTGATAATTTGATCTCCTGTTCTTATTCTACCATCCAAATCTGCAGAGCCACCAGGTACAATATGACCAATTGATACCTTAATATAAATATTGTTCGAATTTATATTAATAAAAATAATAAAATAAGATATTAGAGAACAATGTATGATGTTAAAATTTTTCTTATTTTATAAATATATTACTTGCGAGTTTTCTTCCTTGCCACCAACAATTCTAAAACCAAATCCAGTTTCTTGTCTTTGTAAAGTTACATAGCTAATATATGATTTTACATTTTCATTGTTAAATGGCTCAATTTCATTGTTTTTGTTGTTATTAAGTACATATCTAATGAAAATAAAATAATCAACATCATTAAAAAAAAATATAATAAATCAATATTTACCTCAATTTATCATTGGAATTATTTGATTCAACATTATCGAAACTCATATTTTGAATAGATTTAGACAAATTATTAGAATAATAATCTGGTTTTGAATTAACGTAACTTTGGCCATTAGAACTTTCAGATTGTGGATCAGTATAGAATTCTTTAGGCGAATTTACATGTGTCCAAGAATCATCTCTTTGACAATAATCATCATAAGAAATATGAGATAATTTTGTTCGGTTATCAATATTAGTAGTGTTTGGTCTATTTATTTCACAATCGTTGAATGAATTAATGTTTGAAGTTTCATTTGTAGCGTATGTGTTATCAATATCTTTTTCATTTTGTGTATGAAACTTATCAGGTGAATTTTGAATATAACGTTCTATAATAATATTAGCAGTTGAATTAATCTCACATTCTTTTAGCACTTCAACTACCTTTATATGTGGCATGTTACGAACAAATATATTATTTATGTTAACTAATATATCACCTTCCATTAAATTTTGACATCTTTTTGTATCTAAAATTTTTTTAACCTATAGTACAAAATATACAACATTAATTAATAATATATATACTCGTATATTATTTTGATATATTAAGAAATACAAATATTTTATAAATTAACCTTTTGTCCATGTAAACTGTCAGCTATTGTAAATCCAAAACCTAAACTGCCTTTAATTATTGACATTGTTAAATATAATGGTGGAGTTAAATTATTATGATCTTCCAAAATTAATTCTGTGCTGCACGATCTTGGGATATTAATGATTTCTTCTGAAGTATATAAATCGGGCATAGATTCAAAGGATTGATTACATAAATTATTAGAAATAGATCTATTATCAATATTCAGCATGTAATTTTCTCTATCTACTTTCTGATCAACTAAATTAATAAAACATATATATATATCAAAATATAGTTTAATATTTTAATTATTGTGTAATATGTAATATTTATTGTAATATTTATTTAAATATAATCATTACCAGAATTTCCCAAAGCCAATGTAGTTACAATTTCTGTGCTTGGATCATTTGGATCAAAAGGTAATGGGTAACCTCTACACACTTCTATAAAAACAGTTTCACCTGGACTTATTGATTGAAATACACCAACCATTTCAATATGTGAAAATCCAAGCACACATTTATCATTAACATGAACAAGAACATCACCTAAAAGTTATTATTAATGAATTATATTATTTCATTGAATTTGATATGGATAAAAAAATGTATTGAATTAATATATTAATTAATATTATGCATGGTTAAAATATGCTGATATTAACATTGAATAATTTTTTGTCACATTTATCCTCTATAAAATTTAGTTTTCTTATAATAATTAAAGTTAAAACATAAATAGATAGACTTCAAATTTCTTTTTTTAACAATTTTTACAGTACATTTATAGGACTTAGCTAATTCTACCACTTATCAATAATTAATTAATAGATTAATTCTTTTATAACTTTCCACCCATTTACAGTGTAAATGGGTGGAATCTGACTCAAGGTCAGGTTTGTCTGTTTTCAACAGGTTGTTTAGATTGTTATGGTAATTCTTTATTTTTTTTTTTTTTTGATATATCATAATATTATATCATATTATTACTCACTTCATATTTTATAAAATTTATTATATATAATAAAGACATCAATTGACATTTTTACATTAGAAATGGTAAAACAGAAATAGCACATTAAGAAAACATTAATTAATGCTGGTATGTTTATAACATATCGACAGTTAATAGGCTATTTGTTGTAAGCAACATATTCACTACTTTTCAGGAGAACCAAAAAATATTTTTTTATCATTTTTTACAACTATTGTAAATAATTTAATTTTGAAGATTACAATTTTTTTCATAAATTAATAACAGATTATTCTTTAAGAATAATATTAATTTGGTTTATATCTGAGAGTTAATATATATATTTCTTAAAATTTATTTCAATTTTTTTTGGCACTTTCTACTAATATTTTAAATGATCTAATAAATTGACATTTATATCATACCAACATTACCAACTAAAATGTTATAAGTCTCTAAATTATGTATTAAGCAACAAATAATTTACCGCAATATTATAGTTTTAAATTAATCGAAACAAAATAAAAATTATATAACATATTTATGTTTGCAAATTACTGACAAAAATTACAAAAAAAAAATTAATTTAATATCATATATAACTCCTGATTATTATCACATTTTTTTTTAATGCTACATTAATTATTGTACATGTTGCTTACTTCAAAAATAATATATATAATAAAATAGAAGTAAGCAAAAAACTACCATAATGTAAATGTAAAGTAAACAATATTGGTGTATACGTCATTTTATTCATTTTCTTTAATGGCGTATCTGCAAATATAATTTAATTGTATATTGGTTAGAGCAAAATTATTTACGTAATTAATTAACTAATTAATGCTTACTGCATGACTTTGGATATAAATAAAATAATCATATTAATAAATTTTAACAACAGATTGATGCATTAGAATGTTATATACAATGCTGTATATCTAGTGTCGCTTACTGCAAATAGCCTATTAACTGCCAATATTAAAGAAAAACATTAATTAATACCTTTACTTGTTAAAAAACTAAGAAATATATTTATAAATTTAAAATCAATTTTTTTTTTTATTTTATAATTATTAATTTTATAAATATCAATAAAATACCCATTTGAAGTTTTCCTTCACACCAAGCTGGTCCATTTGGAACAAGAGATTTTATTTGAAGAAATTTATCTTTGATATTATCACCACCAATTATAGTAAACCCTAAACCTTGAATCGACTTTACAAGAGTTGAATGAATTCTTTCACCAAGTAATTTATCCGGTTTACAATTCTCGGAATCTATAAAAAACAAATTTTTCATTATATTTCATAATTTACACTTTATATAGTTATATATAAGTCACAATCATATTTATAGGAAAGCTAAAGGTACAACCTAAAAGAATATTTTTTCATTTTTTTATTTCTTTGTCAAAATGAAAATCTACAAATCTACAATATTTAAAATCTTTTAACCAAGTACTAATTCTTTACATTACTTGTTAAAAAAATATATACCATTAAACTTTTTAATAGATTAACTACAAAAAATTGGTTATGGGTTGCTGGTATGGTAGAATTATCATAGAATTTCCATGATTATTTGTAAACAACTATAAAAATAATTTATTTTTAAACACATAAATTTGTATTTTAAATAAATATTATTAGTATATTATAAATATACTCTTTTATAGTTCTATAATTAAAAATATACATACTACAAGTAGTATTTTTTGCTTGAAGAACAGGATTCTCATATTGAGTCAATCTATTTACATGATCTATGTAGTAAGTACCATATTGAGGATCATCGATTCTTTCCCAACCAAATGGCAACTCATGAACAGAACAATCTTTTAATTGTTTTTTTTGAAACTTTGACAATCTTGGGTCAAGCCAATGTGATGTGCTGGAATTATGACTAGAAAAATAATTAAATGTATTAATATATCATAAACTAATAAATTTTATTATATCATAAAAAATGATTTTATTATTCAAACAATGAATAAATTGTCATTATGCTCATTAATAAATATTTAAATTACCTAACAATAGCAATCTTAGACTGGAATTTAACATAATTAATATTATATCAAAAATACTAACTCTATGAAGTAAATTTCTCCATTATTTGTATATGCTTTTTCCCATTTTGATGGTAATGGACCAAGGTCTAAAGTATCAGACAATGTTAATTTTTTTGAATGATTATATGGAGTATTTTCAGTACTGGATGTGTTCTCATATTCATCTATAATTTTAATGAAAACAGATATAAAAATATTATTCAAATTCAAAATTCAAGTTAAATATTGTAATTTGAACTAACAAATTATTATTCTAAAATTTGTATACGTATTATTTACATGCAAGACTAAATTCATTAACTTTATTTATTGTTGAAGTATTAACTTGTGGATAATATATTTAAATAAATAAAAACCCAAATCCACAAAAAATTTACTATTATTTAAGCAAATACGTATTTCGATAACAAAGTTACCATCATTAGTGCAAAACACAGACTGATCAGTTAGATTAACCCATTAAAGCGCAGAACTATTTTTGATTTGTTGCAGCATATGAAACAGTGGCATATATAGAAGCCACTGAGTTATCTTATAGTTTCATCCACCTAAATTGTAATCAGCCGATTTGTTATACCTTATACGTTATTTTTACTATTTTATGTTATCTTGTAACCATGTTTCGCTGTTATTTTGTTTATATTATATCCTAATATCACAAGTGGTTTCTATGCATGCCACTAACTAATACACAATGTACATTTAATCAATATACCTTATATGCAGTGACAATTTTTAATAAAAACAAGATTTAAAATTGTTTAATGGTTTAAATAAGTACAGAAATGTATTCTTAGTTTATTTTTATATATAATAAAACGTTGGTTAGTTTTGTTTAATAACTACAACATACTTTTATTACTTCAATGAATAATACATTTTTTTTTTTTTTTTTTTTTAATAATTTTATCTAATATCTAAATTTTATTTTAAAAGATTATTTTAAACTTTTAACAACTGAATAGTATTGATTTAGAACACTAATTTTCTGTAGTTTTTAAATATATAACTATTTTTCTTCTCAATGTTTGCGCAAAGGTAATATTAACTTTTTAATTAAAAAAAAAAAACCACTATATAAAAAAATATACCATATAGGTAAAATTGTATGATATACAATTTATGAATATTTATTTTAATAAATAAATATTTTATTAATTTATATTGAAGTAGAATTCAAATTTATATTAAAATGTGAAATTATGAAAAAAAAATAGTTCTGCTCCTTCAGTGATTTTACAAGTGACACATATATATATCACTAACACTTAAAGGGTTAAGATTAAATTATACTGAGTTTTTCACTAATGTAGTATGTGTTTTGCACTAATGATGGTAACATTGTTATCGAAATACGTATTTACTTAAATAAAAGTAAATTTTTTGTGGATTTGGGTTTTTATTTACTTCAATATATTATCCACAAGTTAATACTTCAACAATAAATATTAAAATGGCAACCGAGCTTTTTGAGTATAAACACAAGTTAAATAAACTCTTAAAAACAAAGACTAAGATTCGTTTAATCAAGATCAGTCATGAACTTTCATTGTTATAGTAAGTATATAAATAATAATTTTGTTAAATATAATATAAAACACTTTTGTAACATAAATTAGCAACTTTAGATTTGGAGTTTAGATTAAGAGTAAATTCTACAACAAAAATTACATATAAAGAATTAATATGTGTACTTAATATATAGTGTAATAATAAAAGATATAAATTAAATTATGAATATTAACATTTAATAATTTGAATTATTTTTAAACTTGTATAAGAATAATTTAAATACATTAAATTAGGACTACTCATATTTCATTTTATTAAAAAAAATTGATATTTATAAATAATTTTAAATTTATCTTTATAATTATATCTGTTTATAGACGTATCTAATAGAGTATTCGATTGAAATAACACCGGTATTCGATCAAATACTATTATCATAGAAACGAATAATAGATACATAATAAAATTATTTATGTGTGAAATTATTGGTGTTAATTCTTATTCGGTTTTTAAATTTTTAATCTTTATACTTATATAAACCAATTTGTAATATCAGATTAGCATAACATACATTAAAAAAATCCAGTTTTAATCGTACACATACACAAAATTACAAAAAAAAAAATCTTACTTTTAAAGTCACATAATTTATATACCTATTATTAGTTATTGTAGATCATATAATAAAATGGTAGAACCTTGATTAGAAATAAAAAATTAACATAAGAATTAATTATTTTTAAAATCATAATATTATATTCGTAAATGCTTTCATTATAATGATTGCGTAATAACAACACTATAAGTCTATAATCCATCAAGATGATTAATTTTATTGGAAAAAATTTCCACCCACAGTTAAACGATACAAATGGAATAACTAATAAATACAATTGTAATAGGTACAATATGTACGAGTAAAATTTTTATATTGCAAACGAGTCAGTTAGTGAAAGTTTCGCGTTAATTAGTTTTACAAAAACAACGAAAGAAAATGAATGTTATAATACTGAATCGTTTCTAGTTTTATCCCGATCACGATAAATGAGGTAATATCCCGTTTCAGAATTCAATTTTGTACGCTCGCATTGCAAAATTGGGGTACCCAACTATTATTAAAACGAGTAATGACGAAACGCATTCAATTTACGTTTAATGCAATTTTCATGAAATAAATTATTGTACTTACTCATTTTGCTTGCAATAACTAAAAGTAACGACAGGAACGAAGATCAATTTACAATCGAATTTTTTTGTTGACAACTAAAACCCAACGATAATCATGGCGTCTGAACGTGGTTTTGTAAGATACTCGAAATGCAGATGAGCGACGGTGCGACTGACAACAGCGCTACGAAAAATACAAACATTCACACCGCGTCAGAGCGTGTTACATACTTACGTACTATTTAAATCGACCGACAACTATATTATACGTTCGTACTTCGTACAATAAAAGTGTTGATTGTCGAAGAATTCACTAATTATCGATATTTTTATTATTATTATATTGTTTTCACGAATAAACATTAGAAAACAAAATATTTAAGCTTGGATAACACGAGGGGAGTGCCTCAATGTTTGTAAATTGTTATTCTTATTATGCGTATGCCTCGATCAAAATCATAACACAGACATTGGATCCTACAGGCTACAGCTTGCTGTAAAACATAATAAACATGCCACAATGCCACATGACTATGCGAAAATTTACTAGGGGTACAGTTCGAACAATACCTGAGCAACCATTATTTTGGTTATAACCATGTAACTGGTAAATGTAAAATATCAAAATGTAAATATTTGATAATAATGATAACGTTTATAATCATAAATCATAATATTTAAACATTTTCATATTCATAAACCATTAAGGTCTTAAAATTATTAATTAAATAGTTAATAATTATAGTTATTACTATTTACTATTTTTTGCTCACTATTTTCTAATATTATGAAAAGTACGAAAAATAATCGTATTAAAATACCAACAAAAAGCAATTTTATATCATATATTATGATTATGAAGTAATTGGATTATTATTTCTATCCATCAAGTGTTTTAATTCTCATATCATATGAAACCTAATCCATTCTAAATGTCTGTTCTTTGTTTTGAATGTCATAACTAATATCATAGATTAATCTATGCTAATATCAAGAAAAACACTATAATTTTAAAAACAATATTTTATAATTAATTATATAAAATTAATCAATTCTTATGTGATTCTTCGCCTTTTTTGTCAATGTATTCCATTAATCGTTGGTTATTAGGTTCGTATTGACCTGCTGGCGTTTTAATAGTGCGTAAAAATTGCACAACAGAAATAGCTTGCATTTCATCAAAATCCTTAGTTGAATCAGGATTTGATGCTAACATTACAATGAAATTTATTGCTTCTTCTAAATTGTCCATAAGGTTTACATCTTTAGCGGGTGCAGTTTCATTTAGCCATCGTTCATACTCACCCCGATTTTCACCTATTGTAGAGTACAAAAGTTGGTAATTATTTCATTTATACATGTATATTGTTGCCTAATAATAATTAAAATTTAATTTTCATTTTAAGTCATCATCTATTTTTATTAATTGTTCATTGTTATTAAAAGAACAAAAAATGATTCTTTTTAAATATATTTGTTATAACTTTATAAGGTACCTAATTAAGTTTATATTAATTAATATGTCATCTATTTATATCACAAGCTAATGATTATTGAATTCAATATATTATTTTTATTATATAACAGCAAAAATTTTGTTCATTGCTTAATAACAAAATGTTGTATAAAATACAAATAAAATATTTTGTAATCTTCATTCTTTTATATTTTAAACAATAACAATGCATATCGGTATACCGTTATCTTCATTTTCAATCAGATATTTATCAAATAATGATTCTTGAGAAATTTTTGGCAAATTTAAATGTTTAATTGAAGTTATTGTGGGTGGAATTGGATTTTTAGCAATTGTTTTTTCAATTTTATATTTATCTTTTTCCATATCTTCAACTCTACTGATTATATTTTTATACTGATCAAACTGAAGAACTTTATTCTTTTTTTCTCGTACGTCCAATTTAATTTTTAAGTAACCTCCAGGTCTAGGTGTAGGTCTAAGTAAAAAATATCTTGTATTTATATAGGTAGTATCTCCATAAATATATATAAATGTACCATCTCCAAAAATATATTTATAAGTAATAGTCAATAGATAATAATAACTAATAAATAGTAATTACTTTAAATTTTAAAGTAATTACATGATTTTAAAAATATCAGATTCTTAGTACTTACACAAAACTACTGTCCATCGGTTTTTTATCATCTTTATCTTTTGTAGCCATTATGTTAAACTTATAGAAGTCTTTAATTTATTTTTAAAAATATTCATATGCCTACTCAATTCAGATTTTTTTTCCTTTTATTACTTTTACGAATTAGTATGTAAATAAATATTTAATAAATTATTAATGTTGAATAGTTCTTTATAAACAACCATTGTAATATATTATACTTACTTTAGAAATTATAATTCAGCCAGAATATAATATATAAAAAATATTAAGCTTCAAATAATTAATTTAAAATATAATACTAGATGCTCATATTCATATATTAATTTGGCATCCTTACAATAATTTAAAATAAATATTAATTAAATATTATATTGTGAATTATTATTACAAGTGCATATTATAACTTTGTA
The DNA here is from genome assembly GCA_021307375.1 of Tetraneura akinire. NCBI lineage: Eukaryota > Metazoa > Arthropoda > Insecta > Hemiptera > Aphididae > Tetraneura > Tetraneura akinire. Next base: position 3,670,248 of record JAIUCT010000011.1, read on the forward strand.
AAATACTTAAAAACAAGCCCTACAAATTGGAAATTATTGTAAGTAAAAGTTTTGTACAAGGGCCGTTCGGAAAATAACCTCCAATTGGTTAAAAAAAACAATAAAGTTAATAAACACAATTTATTATATACAAATGACAACTATATCTTTGCTCTATTTTTCAATATAATTTCCATACATATTCAAACATTATATATAGCTTAGAAATTCCATCAGCATAAAAATCTCCAGCCTGTGCCTGGAGCCTGCCCGTAAATGCATTTCTCAGCTCCTTGTAATCACCAACGTGCTGAGTTCCTAACCACTCCTTCATAGCCTACCCTTTCTGTCACTACCTCATACAACATAGTCTTAAAAATTTGTGGAAATTCATCGATTTTTCACGAATCTTTTCATCAACTTTTTCCAAACCAGTTCATCAGTGACTAGTGATGACCTGCCACTCTTCTCTTCGTCATGGATGTTCGTTCACTTTTAAATAAACAAACTTATTCACGAACAATTCCTTCACTCATCACACTTGCTCCATACACTGCACAAAGTTCCCGATGAATAGCTGCTGCCGAATATCGTTTTGTTGTAAAAAAAATCGTATGATAGCTCGCACTTCACATTTGGCGGGGTTTTCTATTGCAGCACACATTTTGAGACGCTACATAAACAAAATTAGCAATCCCACGACTTCACTCTACTATGATTAGATACCAACTGACCTACCGCCAAATAGGCAAATACTGTATTATATCATAATACAGTATTTGCTACCGCGGATGTCTGTTCAATAATGGCAGTGCTATCTCTACTACTTTCCACACAATTATTAATCGGCAGTTACTTTCCGAACGGTCTTCGTATTAAGTATTCATATAATAGCATCATAAGTATATTTTTAAATTTATTTTATATACTATCAATGTTAATGTCACATTATATTAAGTTAAATTAGTTTTGAACTTACAAATCATGACACAGTATATTAAATTCAACACATACTTATACCAAAATTACATTTTCTTTATGTTGAATGAATAAACCAAAAATATAATGTATTTTTTTCTATAAAAATTTAAATATTAAAAGTTGAAATTACATTACTATTATAATATACAAATATGTAAAATAACTTTTCTCTTATATGGCAAAGTGAAAAAATGTGGCACGAAAAAAAATTCTGAAGCTTACAATGTATACAAGTAATATAAGTAGTTACTTAACAATTTATTTTGTTTGTTCATAAATAATATAATACAAATTAGTCACACTTAAATCACAAAAAAAAAAAAAAAACAATCTTTATATAAAAAAAAATATGCTACATAATATATATTATGTAAGAATAATTTAAAGTATTTATAAATAAGTTACATCATAAATAGTTTTATAACAATAATTATCTATGAGTGATCAAAGTCATAAAATAGTATTAATGACATAAAAAAAAAATAATAATAATAATAATAATGCTTTAATAAATATAAAAATGAAATGGATTAATAATATATAATACTTGGAATTTGATGGAAGTCTGTTTGGTTAAAAGTATATTATTTATCTTTTACTAATTTCCAGTTTTACACCTAAAATTGTTATAAAATCATTTTATTAAAATTGTATGAAATAATTTTACTTAGAAATAGTGGTCAAAATGGGGGGGGGGGAGGAGGAGAGAATCTCTACATGTTTTAGTTGAAAGAATTTATACCTCCTAAATTTTAGTGTAAAATATGTATTTTATTAAAAGTTGTAGTGTTAAACATACAAAGCATAATGTTAGATATTTTTATATAATTTAATTATAAGATTTTACTGTATAAATAATACAATATAAATATAAAATAGATTTAGTAGGTACTTTTCAAGAAAAGGAATCTTACATATGGGTCTGTAATATATATACAAAAAAATTAAGTATTCATTAAATATATGAGCATTCCTCCATTTATTTTGGCTCATTTCGTCCACTATTTAGAGATAAAGATATATTTTTTTTTTTTAGTTTTTACTAAAACATAAAATGTACATACTTTCAATTATTTCCAATTTCATCCGATTTAATTCATTTCTTATTTCAAGCAAGATATCCTGTTTTAATGTCTGTAATTGTATTGATATGTAATCATCACCAAATGATTTTGAAGCTATATCTTCAGTGGAAACAGTAGACAATAGTTTTCTTCCTAATTTTGGACTTTCACAATCATTAAATGAGTTTTTCTGATTATCATTGCGATTTAAGTTTTTCTTGTCAACAGATGATAAAGATTCATCCTGAAAAAAATGATTGTCCAGTATATAGTATTAAAAAAGCTGTAGGTATAATATTGTAAAATAATCAAATATACAAAAATAGGTACAACATTAGGTAATACAAGTAATTTATAAATTATAATGAAATGCATAATGACAAAATAATAATCTTACTACTTGAGAACAATCATTTGGTGTCTTCTTTTCAACTGCAGCTCGACGTCTAGCTAATGTGCGTGCCATTTCGTTCATCATTGATGCAGCAATACCAACAGTTTGATTTCCATTAGCATTTCGATTTAAAGTTCCATAATTTCCACTGCTTCCACTGCTACAACTACTAAGAGATGAACCACTATTTTCGGTAGGATGCTGTTCATATTAATAAAAACAATAAATATAAAAATTAAATTTAAGTTATTATAATAAGAAAATTACTTTATTAGTGCGTTTTAAACGTGCAGCTTGTAACTGTACAGCTAATGATGAAGTTTGATCAGAAATTACATCATTTGGATCAAGTTGATCTCCATTGCTACTGGGCCGTTGCAAACTACCAGGTAATGGTGGAGGTTGAGGAGGTGATAAGTTCAAACCAGGAAGAGGTGGTGGTTTTGGAGCTGATGAAGTAAAATGGTTAGTTTGTTGTGATTGTGTAGGCAAACAACCATTAGTTGAGCTAATGACTGAAAAAAAAATATATTTTACAATTTTATAAGTTAATGATAAGTATTGATGAAATGGTTAGGATTAGGTAAAAAATGTCAATGTTTTTGTAGAACACAAGGACTATTTATAGTTTAAATGACTTAACAAAACTAAAATAAATATTATTAAAACTTCAAATGGAATATTATTCCATGGAGTATAATAATAGTAGTGTTATATTTACAACCTATATATTAGATGCTTTTGAGGAAAGGAAACCAGTTTACGGACTTTAGAAAAGCTTTCAGATAATATTAATCATAGCCTTATTTTAAGAGAGCTCGAATTTCTTGGTCTTAGTAACCCTCTTCTCTCTTATTTCAAGTTGTGTCTTATTAATAGAAAACAATTTGTACGTATAATTATCGAATTAGACGTCAGGTTTAATTGATATATCATATGGCATCCCTTATGGAGCACATTTAAGTTCTCTTCTATTAATTTTATTTGTAAATTCAATTAGCAAATATAAAATAGCTTAAACATGCCAAATCTTCTTTATACTGACATTAAAATTTATTAAGTATTGATTCCCTTGATAGATGTAACATACTACAATCTGACTTGACATTTTCTACTTCTAGCCAGGAGTTAGCCACAACATTTAGGGCTTATGTTAAAACCTGAATAAATGTCATTTTCAAGTAGTCATACCCCTATTCTCCATTAATATTTTTTGAATAACTATAGGCTTAATCGTGTTTTTTTCTATAAATATCTTATTGGTATGTCTCCTTCCTTAAATTTTGAACAATGCATAAACTTTACAATTGGTAGTACTATTAAAGCTTTAGGTTTCCTTAAAAGTAACAACAAAATGTTTTCATCCGTCCTTTGTCTTCGCACCCTTTACATTAGTTTGGTACGATCTATCTTAGAATATTGAGTGGTAGTGTGGCATACATACCTGGTAAAGGCCGATTGAACGGGTTCAAAATAAATTCCTTTCATATATTTTCTATATTGCCAAAATCAATTAATCTCAACATCATTATTCAATTGTCAGTGACTAAACAAACATTCAAACTTTATCATCTAAATGTCTTGAAGGTGACTGTAACTTTATTTCTTCCTGAACTTCTCTCGATGAATTCTTTCCATGTACCATCTTATTCTACTAAACCTCACTCACTATTTTATGTTGCTTCTCATAGAACATTCTATACCAGGGGTGGCCACTAACCTTAACTTTGGGAGCAGTAAATTTATAAAGGTAATCCGAGGCCGATCCACATTGTAAAGCGATGTTTATAAAATGAAGATACATTTTTCATTTTAAATCAAATGAAGAAAGATTTATTTTTTCGAAATACACCACCATAACTATTTTTGGCTTCAAATACTAAAAACACAGTCTCTGTGCCAATATTTATACCTAATAATGACTGTAATGATAATGAAACCGACGGCAAAAAAAAATCCCCCAACGGATTCTAAATTTATTAATTTTAGTCCTAAATTTGGTTCAAGAGCCGCACGAAACCGATTAAAGATTCGCATGCGGCTCGCGAGCTTTGTTGTGGCCACCCCTGTTCTATACACATAATCATCCTCTACATGTTATGTCTCTTAAGTTATATGACATTATAATACTGTTTAATTTGTATTTTTCTTTTAAATCACTGTCACAATAATATATATGTGTTTATAAATAATTTAGTATTAAATGTATGTAAATACAATTTATAACACCTTGTACACATAACACATTGTCTAAGGCATTAATAAAACAATAAAAAGTATTACAGTAGAACTTTGATTATATGAATCTATTGGGGCTGAAGATAGTAAAAGATTTATAAAAATATAATACATTACATTTTATTTATTAAATGTATATTACATTTATGGTTTTTCGGATATTGGAATATTTTATATTATATTATATAGATAAATGTAATAATACAGTATTCTTCCTTAACAAAACAGTATAATGCTTAAATATTAATAATAATTAAAATCATTGTTTACCTATATTTTGATGAGACATATTATCTTGGATTACAGAGATATCTTCTTTTGTCATGGTTCTAAACATAACACACACATATATATATATTATTATTTGTGTACTAATCCTTAGGCTAAATAAGTAATTATATGACAGTAATTTAATTTATATAAAAGGAGTATTCTAAAATAATACCTATATCCAATTTGTTCCTCAAAATGTGCATTTGTTTGTTGATATACAGGAGATGGTATGTAATTATGATTATTTTTAGACAACGTGTCTAGAACCTAAATCAAACATTTTTGTCATGTATAATAATTATATCTACTATTAAAATAATATTATAAGGTTTAATATAATTATTAAATTTAATGTTTAATGTACCTCTAAAGCATAAATCATTGCTTTTGCAAAAGTATCAGCATCTTCTTTACTGCTAAAATTCAAACCATATACATGTTTACTATCTCTCCATTGATGAAATGTGATTGTGGCTTGATTATATTTAAGAGACTTCAAGATAACACAATTTATAACAACCTGTGAAATATCAATACAAATTAAATGTGAATTATTTAAAATAAAACCTAACTGTTAAGAAATACAAAATATATAAATTATAAATTTTTATATATGTATAATTTTAATTTTATCTTTACCTCATGATCTTGTAGCTTGCGTCCAACTATACGAAATGTATTATTTATTAAATGTTTAAATATATGAACTTTACTGAGTCCAGATGAGGTACCACTAGGAATCCATTTTTTATTATTATCGTCATAGATCATAACAGATGCTCTGGCTGATGCAATACTGGTTTCACTAAAACAATTTAATTTAATTTAAAAAATTATTATTCTTAAGTGTCTTTCATCGTGATTCCCAAACATTAGATACAATTAATAAATAAAAATATGTTTTTATTTATTTAGAGAAGGGTTCAGTGGACAAAAATTATGAAATATTAATTTGTATGCTTAATACATTATGTAATTAATGATTATGTAATTAGAAATACATAATGTAGGTATTAAGTATAATTAAAATATAGCATATCTTTATAAAATAATAATTAATATTTTAAAATATATACCTATACAATTAAAATAATAAAATAAAGATTAATTATTTTTACTTAATAATAAACAAATATAATCAGTAAAATTATTACTTTTAATTTTTACATCTATTTTTATTTATTTATTAATTTCATTTAATTTTTAGTAAAATTTGACGTATCAATCAGGTTACAATTTTTTTTTAAATAAAATATAATATGAGTACACATATATAGGTTTTTAACATATATATATATATATATGTTATAGGTTTAACATATATAGGTTTTTAACGACTAGAATGGTTCGGACATGCATGGAGGGCGGATGGACAGCTTATCAAAAATGTACTTGTCAATAAAATAAATAGAACGAGACCCCTGGGACGGCCCAAGGCCCGATGGATTGACGTGGTTTCCGGGGATATAGAAATGATAGACCAAGACGCAACGTTGGAAACAGCATATCAGAGAGAGAGGTGGAGAGAGATTTTGATGGCAGCGATGGTCCTGAATGGACCGCTAAGCTGATGAAGAAGAAGAAGAAGATATATAGGTTTTTGTTATATTTCATAGAAATGCCAATATTGGAAATATTTTATAGAAAACAAATGCATGTTAATTGTACCTTAAAAATTGATAGCAGAGACTTTTATAGGTGGTATGTAAATGAATAATTCAAACTGTGCAAAATACACATGAAAATGTGTCACATTCAAAGATAAATAACGTATAAACGTCACTACAAGGAACATTGGTACTTGGAGAGTCGGAGGTATAAATCGATAATTATCTAAAACTATGGATATTTTCATTAGTGCAATATACCAATGTCATCGGGCTTTAAATGGTTAATAACTGTGTGAGCATTTTGTTTTGATTACATAAATTAAATACCTGCATAGGTTTATGGAGGTAATAATATTATTGTTGTTGTTGCAACAATAATCATGGTAATTGACAATTAGTGTTTGTGTGCAAGAAAACGCGAACGTTAATGTGAAACGAAAAAATTTAATAATTTATTAATGGGCGTATCTCGTAGATACGCGAACATATTATAAAATAATAGTTACCTCATGATGGCAATTTATCCGGCAACAATTTCTCAGCAATAATTATAGTGGTTGATTGCAGCGTAGAGTCTACAGGACAAAGAGACCACCGTATAACATTACAATATAACGTTCATACGTTACAACTGTCGTAGTGTCGTGTTATTAGTTTATTACTATTAGATAGGACCGGAAAAACGATACGAGACACGAGAGAACTATACTTGTCGTATTGAATTGAACATAGTTTAGCGATAACCGTTTCCGCCGATTATACTCATCGTCAAATCGCCATCAAACAAAATGAACTACCCGTGCGCCACAGATGCGTCGGACACTTGTAAATAGTAATATATACCAATTGTAAACAATACTGCACCTCACTGTAGCTACGGTCAGTCGTTACGTTTCCCAAGCTAGGTTAAGATTTTGAGAAACTGGACGTTCAAGTCAGTCGTATAATCTCCTGTATTAACAGTATTTGGTTTTGGTATTAAGCATTAACTGTACCCTGTACGACGCACGCACAAACAATAGTACCAAACACTCTGTACTAATGTGCTATACTCCTCCCATGGAGCGACGAGAAAGATAGAAAATAACCAAAATAATAATATTATCATTGGCTTATCACTCTTTGAGAGAAATATATTACCAAGTTACCAGGGATAATTTTTTGTGGTCAAAATGAATTATTAAAGTATGAAACTACGATTCACGACGAATGCAGTTCGGTGTAATCACTAATCATTATGCTTGCACGTTTATGCATTGCATCAAGATGGATAATATTTCGATAGGTTTATGTTTGCATATTGCATTTATTCGTTTAAGATTTTGCAGTTTGGACACAATACAATGCTTAAACGGGCGTGACAGAGTTAAAGCTGTGCTTTATCCATTTCTATGTTTTAACTTTATAAGTTCCTACCTAATAATTATGACCTAAAAGTCGCATCAAAATGCGAGCAGCAAGTTGACTTAAGAGTCGTGAAAGTATCAATTGAGCAATAAAATAATAAATATAGGAACTATAAAACGATATTATGTAAATAGTAAATACACGATATCATGTAAGATTCATCATTATATTTGAAATTCCGCAACTTCTTAAATGGTCATACTGATTTTTTTTTCACTTATTTGTTAAAAACGTGCGATTAGTGCATAACTTAAAAAGTTACAAACAAAAAATTATTCTATATAGTATATTATACCTATGGTTACAACCAAGGTGTATCGTATTATGCCGGATTTATAGCCTTATAAGGCTGATTCACACTTTAGCGTTTAAGCGTTAACCTATCAGACATCAGAGACAAGAAAAAACGAATATTGATAAAAATACAACTTGATTATAAAACACTGGATATGAGTTTAAAACTTTAAAAGTTGAAATAATTCAGCTTTTAAAGATAACAATGAGTGTTTAGTATCTAAGCACAGACTTCTATAATACACGTGTATTATAGAAGTCTGTGTATCTAAGTATTTAATTTAGTCTAGTAATTAAGACCGTGACGTTTACTATAACGTCTATAACAACAGGTTAGATTAAACATTATAACATTTATGTCATTTATGATAACGTGATAACCAAAATTTTGGAATTATTGAAAAATATAATATTTTCAGATTATACACGCTAAACGCTGAAGTGTGAATCCGCTTTTAGCTTCTAAAAGCTAACTTATACTATGAACCAATCACAAGCAAGTATTTATGTCACAACAAAACGCTAAATTTGATCACTGCCCACTGGACATAGTTCAAGACTTCAAGTCATATCTTAGTTCATGATTCAAGTTTAACTTTTTAATTTTTATTATCATATATTCATATTATAATTTAAAAGCTAAGGCCATAAATTCGGCATAAATTAATGTATACAGTATACCGTATGGGCGTGGACACAGTTATCTTGCATTTCGATTATCTGTTTTTTCTGAAAATTTGTTTTACATTAAATTACATTTTTATGTTAATTACAAACAAGCATACAAGTTCATAACAAAAAAGCTAAATTTAATATCGAGTTGTTGGTTCATAGAAAAAAGTAAATACACAACAGATTGATATAGTAGGAATTATTAAATTAATTATTCAATATATTATATTAAATAATATAAATATATTATTTAAAAAAAAATATTAGCTACAAAAACGTTATATAAATGTCGAGAATTTATTTATTACTAAGAATTTAATCATAAAAAAAACTAATATACTTAAACTATAACTTAAAATTACAAACACTGTTTCACTTATAGGAAGCAATAAAAAAAAACATTTAGTTAAGTGAATGAAGCCAGTAATTGGTTGTAATTTACAATGGAATTAACAAATCGGAGAATTTTCACATCGTCTAACTACTAGCTAGAATATTTTTATTCACAAAATACATAATTAACATATAGAAAATCATAAAACTGATAAATTAAAGAATAATAAAATGTGTAATATTAAAAAATGGTAACAGAAGTTAACCATGTTAATCTTAAAAACCATCTAATATTGACAAAATATTTGGATAAAATTATGATGAATTTGAAATTTATAAAATAAATTTGTTTGGCCCTTCTACAGTTCTACTTAGTCATGAGAACCATCATTCTAAACTTGATTATATTGAAATAATTATATTATATTTATATCAAATTAGGTATCATTTTTCTTAAATATAAATATATTATAACTATTAAGATTTAAGATTTATTAAGCTACTCGTATACAAATTAAAATTTTGATAAACATATTTCATTGTCTAAAATAAATTTCAACAAAACAAATTATTTAAAACTGTAAATAAATTATACACCCTTCTGTAACGTAATGTCAACATCATGATCTTGCCTCATTACACCAAAGTTATATACATTGTGCTTATTTATATTATTAATCACTTTATTTTCATAAAATATAATAATCATATTATTTTATATATTGAACTATAATACTCTTTATAAAAATCTTAAAAAAATAATTTTAAAACTAAAAACTTTGTTTATAATAACAAATATCACAAAAAAATTATACACTTAATAATACAGAGTTTTTTTGTTTATAATTTAAATGAGCTTAATGTTATATTATATATTTTAGATATAATGTATTTATGTATAATGTATTAATATGTAATTTTTATATGTTATATAAAAAATAATTATTAAATGTAATATAAATTATATTCAGTAAAATAATTAATATTCTATCATTGGACATAAAATAGTATTCGTTAAATAGTGCGTTCACACTAATAGGTACCACTAAATACTTCAGTCTTTTTGTTGAAATCGGAATTTTCCACAATATATTATTATTATTTTATACAAATATAAATTTGTTTACCTCTTTTGGTAAGCATGCATAATAAAGTTTGGTAATAAAACAATATTCAAATAGAACTATTTTATAAAAAATTTTATTGCGATCATAATTTATTTAATTTTAAGTTCCCGTCTCAATATAAGGTAATCTGGCTGAAATATTAAGTGGTATCTCTTAGTGTTTTTATATAAGTTATTCCACAAATTATAAAATTATCTTATAATATAATTTGTGATAATTTTGTAATAATAAAAATTTTTATTTTGAATACTTTTCAATTGTCTAAAAATATATTATTTATAATTCTTATACAATATACAATTTAAAATTTCAGATTACATTTTATATTTAACTTTAAATATAAGTTATTACAGGTAATTTATTATAATATTAATTACATAAATAAATAATAATTATGCTCTTTGTATTCAAATGAATGCATAACTCTAAATAATACTTATCGCAAATTATTTGTAATATAACAGTTAAAATTTTATATTAAAAAAATATACAAAAACAATTTACAATAGAAAAATAAGTTTAATAGACAAAATTATTACAAACATTTCTTTTTTTTTCTTCTTGGTTCTTCTATTGTTTTATTATCATCATCATCATCATCCATTTTATTAGTAAATAAAACTGCTAATAATTTTGTATGTAATTTTCTCTTTGTCAATTCTAATTCACTCATATTAGATTCATTTTTTGACACGCTTTGTTCTATTATTTGGATGAGTTCATCTGTATTAGTTTGTCCATTTAAACATTGATGTTTTAAACTTCTAGATATTGCTCGTCTCTGATGATCTAATTGAGGAAAAAGATCTTTAGAGACCTCTAATGCACTATTAGCAGCATTCATTTCAGCTTGTTGGATACTAAGACCATTTGCCTGAGATAATCGTACACCTTTAAAATATACAGCTACTGTATATTTCCGGCCATTTGTAGGACCCATACATTCTATAACTTTATACACAGGAATATCTGGTTCACCACCATCAGCCGATCGCAAAGTTAAACAGCACTGTTGAAGTTTTGATTTAGGATCATTCCAATCCTGATTTAAAATAAAATCATGTAATCTAGGAAAGAAACATACATTGCAAAATACCTGACAGTGTTCGAGTCCTTTATCAATATATAATGCACCTAAAAAGGCTTCTAATAAATCAGCTCTATCTTTTGTTTTTAATTCTGCTTTTGGATTTGCATACAATGCATAATTAACTAAGCCTAAATCATCACAAACAACAGATTGAGTTCGATTATTTACTAATGAACTACGCAGAAGTGATAAATGTCCCTCATGGTGCTCTGGAAAATATTTGTATAAATAATCTGAAGCAATAAGTTGTAGTACAGTATCTCCCAGGAATTCTAGTCGTTGATTTGAACCAAGAGTTAAATTCGTAAAACCGACACTCCTATCTGTAACAGCTCGAGCTAATAACCTAATATGAGTAAATTTGACACCAATAGAATCTTCAAGTTTTGTTAGTTTTTTAAGTAATGGTTGTGTTTTAATCCATTTACGATCACCATCAGGTTCTTGTTGTTGCAATGGATGTTTAGGATAATTTACCCAAACATCAAGTAAATCTGGTGAATCCTTATAAAATGTTTCACCAAATATACGATCTGCTACCTCTATGCCACCATCTAAAAATAGTGCTCCCATTAAGGCTTCAAAGCAATTAGCCATTGCATGTTTAAGTTCAGATTCATGGCATAAATCTGAACCATGGGCGTACAACATATAATTATCCAATTTTAAAACTTTTGCTAAAACTGCAAGATGTTGATTTTGAACAATGGAAGCTCTAAATGTTGCTAATCCACCTTCTTCAATATCTGGAAACATACTAAATAAATGAATTGAAGTAACAAATTCTACAACAGCATCACCCAAGAATTCCAAACGTTCATTATGCATTATATTTGATTCCATTTCTGATTTTTTACCAAATCGTGACATAATATTAATTAAAGTATTTATACCTCTCTTTCTTGTGTTCATATAATGAATTCTGCGATCTCCATATTCTGGTTGACGAATACCACAATTGGTAAGTGTATTTCTTGCATGATCTGGATTAGTACCAAAATGTTCTTTATAAGAAGGATGTGTTAATGCAATCTGAAGTAAGAATTTGTTTTTAAATTTATATCCAATTGATTCTTCTAAATATTCTAATGATTTATGAAATCTAAAATGACATACAAGAACTGGTATTAACATTGCGTGTTGAACTATATCACACATTAAACCAGTTCTGTAAAACCCTTTACTAGATACTGCACCAGTAACTCCACGTTTCATCTTATTATGCGACCTCATTTTTTGTAAAGCACGTTCTTTCAATTCTAATTTTTGTTTATCTTCCATAGAAGGCTTCGGCATATTTGATAAAAGATGTCTAAATTTTACATAATCACGCCATCCTTTTTGATAATCTGGATTTCCAGCATAACTTAATTGGGGTGGTCTAATACCAAAATGTACTATCACAGGATATCCATCATTATCTTGTGATTCACAATTTTCTCTAAATGAATCTCTGTCAATTTGATCAACACGAATTGAAAATGGTTTAGTCTTTGGATTAGTAACAATTGTACCTTTGAATTTATCAATGATATCTTGAAACTCATTTGCTGGAATACTTTTTAAATTGGATAACGAATTTTCTTCAAAAAGTAATTTGTTATTATTTAAAAGATATTTTAAAACTTCACACATAGAGAGAATTTCTTTGGTATTATTTGGTAAATAATTTACAAATCGAGGCATAAAATGAAATTGAGGACATCCATCTTTATTATTTATAGCATGAAAATCCAAATCTACTAATTCTAAAATGTCTCTAAATAAATAATTATAAAAAAGTTGTAATTCCTTTACTGTATAGTTGTATACTGTATTATCCTCAATGTATAAGATAGAATAATTAGTATTAAAACGAATAACTTTACATGTGGGTAAAGTTGGTATTGGATAATGAGATATTAATGAAAACCCTTCAAATATATATTTTTCATTATCATGCTCAATAATAGTAGGACATTTGAGTAAAAAATTTGTAGATGGAGTAATCGTAATTCTGTAATGGTATAACTTATCAACATTATTGGAATTTGATACACACGGTTTAAATGGTTTTTCTCCTACATAAATATTATGTCTAATACCAGATCTTTGTGATTTAATACTACATTTACACATGGGTCCATCATTAGTGTAACCAAATTCATTGAACCACAGTTCTGGATGTAATCTATCAGGATGTTCCATTTTTCTAATTGGTTCTTGTAATGTCGAAGTTGAATCATCAGATTGGCTAGAATCATCCGAATCATTGTCAGCTGAACATTTATACTTATGTTTACAAATATTATTTTTATGAGGTGAATTATGAATGGTCTTTAATACATTCGTCTTTAAAAAGCGTTTTCCTAAAATATTTTCAAATTCATCACATAAATTTAAAGTCATTTGTGTTCCTACTGCTACACTGGAATTTTCAAGATATTTGTAATATAAATTGGATGGTGATTGATGATATATTTTTTTATTTTCATAATCTATGATTTGTTCAATAGACATATCAGAACATTTATTCATTTCATTGAATAATTCTTCAGTGATTTTCAAATTTCTATTATTATTACTATTAAGACGACGTTTAGGTGACTTTGAATGTGAAGAATTTTTTAAATCGTTATGAGATTTGCTTGTTTTGTTGTTTTGTTTTGTTGTCGAAGAATGATTTTTATTTTTTGGCGCATTTAAAAATTGTGTAGTCATATCAAACCAAGAATCTTTTTCTGGTTCTTTTTTAACATTATCATCTTGACTCTTAGTATTAGATTTATATTGATTACTTGAATGAGGTTTATTATAAGAGTTTTGAGGTTCCGTGGCACTACTTGATGCATTAGTCAAATATCCATAAGTTTGTTCTGTATTAAAATTATTTGAGGAATTATTCAATGGATCATTAAGCGTACCATAATGGCTGTTATTTGTAGATTGTAAATAATTATTATTGATATTTATATTCATAACACCAGGTAATCCATTACTGAAATAATTAACATTTAATAGTTGAGATGAATCACTGTTATATGGATATGAAGATGGTATGAAACTATGACTATTGAAACTTGTATTCATTGGATTTTCAAGAGAAGTAATAGAACTATTCATGTATTGATTTAGAGGTACAAATCCATTTCTATAATCTCCGTTAGTAGTGTTCATCATATAGGAAGCATTGACAGGTGTGGCATTATAATAATTATACATACCAATATTTGGAAATTGTGGACTATATCCATTAACATAATAGTTTTGAGAGTTTGCCAATTGGTTTTGTTGATAATTTAATGTTTGTTGGTCTGCTGTTTGTGGACAATATTGATATAATGGTGTCTCTGCCATGTTAACCAAATAGTTTTAAAATATATAGATAAATTAGTGTTTGACAAAACTAAACCTGAAAATTTTATAAATTTCATTAATTTCTTCTTGCACTAAATAGAAATATTATTTTAAAAATTACTATTGTCAATATGAAGATTACATTTGTGTATATTGGAAAATTCATAATTTACTTCATGTAAATTAATGGTAAATGGTGTTCAATTTTTCAACAGGAATAAAGCTGTCAACAGAAAATTATAAAGTGAATTTTTATATAAAAATATATATTTTAATTGTAGTACATTCATACAACAATAATTTGTTTTTTATTTGCTCTTCAACCGAACAAAATAATATTTTATTTATAATTAAATAATAATAGCTAAAATAATCATATAGATAATATTGTAAGTATGTGAATATGAAAAAAAACTTAATAATTGACAACTACATATTTGCTATTAATTTATTTTTATTTTATTTATATTTTTTTAAATTCTGAGCAAAGCGAAGAATATATTGGTTTTACAATGATGTGTGATTTTTGTTTTTATGTTTCCAGTTGCAAAGTGGATATAATTTGCACTTTATTTATTTGGATAATTTTTCGAAAAATACAAAACAAACGTACAAACGTAGAAAAAACAGCATTTTTCACAAAAACTGAAATTTTGACGAATCCGATTTCAATATTTCATGATAACTCAAGCAATTTTGAAATAAGGGACTTGAATATTTTTTTGGGTGTTGATAGGTATATTATATATGTGGAAAAATTTTGGAACTGTTACATTATTTTTTCTACAAAATATAGGACTTTGAATATTTCATAAAATTCTTGTTTTTATGTATATAATATTTGATAAAATTGGCAATTTTGGGCATTAAGGTCTGAAATTTTTACTAAAGTATACTTACATATTACTTAACATCATATCAAAATATTAGAAAATCCCAGAACTCAATTTTTTTTTTATACTTTTACAATAAAAATTAATAGAAAATCCAAAAAATTTGGAAAATTTTATTGAAGCATACTGACTTATATCTTAACGTATTTCCAAAATATTAAAAAATCTCAAAACTCAATTTTTTTTTATAGGTGTTTAAAGTTGAAATTTCAATAAAATCAATATTTAAAGTATTCATATAGATTTTTCTTATTATATTACAATATTTTACAATAATGTTAAATAAAATAGACAAAAATTTTTTAAAGATTTTGAAAATTTTATTGATGCTTAAATACATTTTACTTAACTCAGTTTTAAATAATTGTGAATTATTACATTTACAATTTTTTTTTTTTTATCTAGCTGTTTAAAGTATAAAAAAAGAAGAGCTGATAATCCTGCCGCAGTGATACAGGTGTGCAAATCATTGTATTAAATTTTAATTAGAATTTGAATACAATTATAAACCATTGCATTCGAAAAAAGTATTTTGAGCGAAGTTCTGTCAGATATGGGCATTTAGGTGACAAAGGATTTAATGATATTGAACTTAGAAACTTGAAAATTGTTTAGGATGTTCTGTGTTCATTTATGTGATAAAACTTTATGTTTTAAATATGTAATAAAAAATGTCAAAATTTTAATCAATACCTACATTATCTAACTGAACTTCGCTCAGAATCTTTTTTTAGATGCAATGGTTTATCATTGCATTTAAATTCTAATTAAAATTAAACACTATGATTTGCACACCTGTATCCCTTTGGTTGGATTATCAGCTCTTTTTAGTTAATATATATAAAATATAATTAAACTGAATGTTAACAATTGATTTATATTAAAATAAAACATACAACGCTAATATCATTTCTTAACAATTTCAACCATTAGGATATATTTTTAAAAATATATTTCATATTAAACAAAATATAATTATTATGGTCTATATAATACTACTGGTCAGTAATAATAATACTCAGTAACAAATATATATACAATTATTTGTATTTCCATGTATTTTAATAATTTACGAAAATAGATAACTATAATAAAATTTTAAAAATGAAATAAAGTGAAATAAAACTTTAACAAACATCGGACCAATAACTTATTGTGTCTGAATTTTATTTTGTAATAATTATAGTACCATTTATTAGTTATTAATATTAATTATTATACATGATTTGAATAAGAATAAAATGTATATACAAGTTACAGCCATAACACCATTAATCTCAGATATCTTTAAACATAATTAAAACTTGATTATGAATGATACATTTAAGAATCTCAATTCAATCTATAATAACTTTCATTTAAAAAATGTCAATATAATAGGTAGGTAGTTATCTAAAATTATATTGAGTTGATTTCATTCAACCCAGTTATTTATAATATTCTTATTAAATACCTAATAAAACCTACCTATCTTAATAAAATAATAACTAAATAACATTGACTACCTATATTAACATATTATTTAGTTATCTTCATTTAAATATATAAATATTGTTAAGAATAATAAACTTGTGTTAATTATGTATTTTATACTTACATTAAAAAATATTACCGAAATACCGACAAGCCATATAAAAACATTCCATTTTACATTTCAACATCCTTCATTTTAGTGAACGAGAAAAGAGAACAGTAAGTAACTACAACAACGTTATAAAAGACAAATAATTTCAATTTTTACTTACGTTAGGTGCGTTCGTCTTGGGCGCTATAAGCGCTCAAAGAGCTAATGAGCGATCCCGCACCGTTCGTTTTGGCGCATTGGAACGCTCATACTACAACCATGACGTCATTGTTTTAAGCGCATACGGCATTGCTCAACGCTTTCATAAAACTGGTAGTGTAGCAAAAGCGTGAAC
The DNA here is from genome assembly GCA_021307375.1 of Tetraneura akinire. NCBI lineage: Eukaryota > Metazoa > Arthropoda > Insecta > Hemiptera > Aphididae > Tetraneura > Tetraneura akinire. The sequence continues at coordinate 3,687,858 of JAIUCT010000011.1, forward strand.
GCTATTATCACTAAAAACTGTGTGTTAATCTGATAAATGATAATTATTTTAATATCAATATTTATTATCATTATTAAATAATAAATAGTAAATACCGTTTTACGTTTAACAACTATTATATATTTTTAATTTATAAAATATACTTTAATTAAAAAACATTAGGTACAAAAAAGCATAAAAACTTCCTTTAAACTTAATAAAGTATAAAATAATTCCTAACCAAACAAAAAAGTAACATTTTCGTGTATAATATAAACATAAAGCATTCATTCATATTTTATTATGTTTTTAAGAAATATTAAAAACAAAGTTTAAACTAAATATTATATTAATTTATTTATTTTAAATTTTCATCGAAATAGTACGTTTTGCATGAATATATTTATCTTCCTATACTATTCACAGAGGAAATAGTACGTTTTGCATCACTATGGAAATAGTACGTTTTGAAATAATGGATGTAATTAGTACGTTTTAACTAATTTATTTTACTTTTCATTGTGATATCTATAAGAAATAGTACGTTTTGATCAATTGGGTAAATAGTGCATTTTGAACAAATTGATATTATGCAAATAGTACATTTTGAAAAAATTCACGATTTTAAAATTATAAAATCTATAGGAAATAGTTCGTTTTCGTTTTGACTCAATCTAACGATACCAATCGATTCGCCGTCATTTTAAACATATGATTCAATGTATTTAACTCAATTTTGGCAAAAATGCCAATAGTACGTTTTGTATTATGGCCCCACAATTACACAATGACTTTGACACTGTTTCACGAATTCACGACTAACCGTTTATATATTTCATTATCAATATTTTATTTATGATAAGAATAAGACTACGCTCACGCAATGCTAACAATCGTTCGTCTTGTAAGCTTGTGATAGTACGTACAAGCCAAGACGAACGCTTAAAAGTTAAAATATGTTCTCTAAGCATAAGCGCTGTGAGTAACAAAGCGTCCAAGACGAACGCACCCATTGTTACATTACAATACCAACATGTTATTATGATTATCATATGGAAGAAGGGAGTCCATGTTCGTCGATACAAAAATACGCAGTGTTTTGAACTTGTATGCACTGCGTAATTTTGTCGTGTAATTGGTGAACATTGTGCGCGGAGGGATTCCTCCTATATTCCTAATGTCCTATGGAACAGACAGGCCGCTTCCTACTTCCACACAATCATAATATAACGTACAACTTATCGTTGCTAGTGTACCACCTCGACCCGTACTCCCTGTTGTCAGTTCATCCCACTACAGCTAAAGTAGGGACTGGCTCAGCGCTGTCGCTGAGGGTTTTTTCAGTTTTGTGTTTTTTACACCGTGGTTACGGGTAGTATGATACGATCTGACATATGACGCTTTACGCGTAGGGCGCCATGTCGTACGATATTTACGTTTTCGGAGGCTCGTCTGATTAATAAATCCTTATTCTTTAAAAGTTTATACTTTAAGTTATATTCACAACCCGATGGACTTATTAAATTGACTAAACTCAAAATGGCGACAAGCGATGATGAACCTATGCATTTGTATGAAGTGTTTCAAAACTGCTTCAACAAAATCGCTAATAAACAACCAGGTAAGGAGATAACTTTTGGTTTTAATTTTTAATTTGTTATTTCGAACATTTGTCTTACCGTCAAGGGATGGTATATTTGACCACGGAATTAGTATTTAAAACAATGTTTTCTTTTAATTTCGAAAATATCCAAAAACGTCCGAAACCTATTGTATTTTATTATTGTTAGTTGTTACCATTGCCCAAACGCATTACATTTAATCTTGTTGAAATTAGTGCATTCGCTTTATTTAAAACAATAACACATTTATTTGTTTTTATTTTAACAACAAGTTATATATTTTCTATTTTTTCTATTTATTTTATAGGTTTTTAGTACAATATTATATTTTGTTCGTTATTACTTATAAATGTATAATGCATAAATCATAATATATTAATATGTACCTATAGGTAATATATTATAGAAAATGAATATTGTGTGCATTTAAACTTTAAACAATAAATTTAATAATAATAAATTGATTTAAGCATTAAGTATAAGTACATAGGTAGTACGAATATAATATAATATTATATTTGAATTGAATTTATAAAGTGAGGTATCTATAATTTCCATATTGTTAAATTTATTTATAATTTTTATTTTGCATTAAATACCATTTACGGCTTGTATATTTATCTACTTTAGAACTAATTAATTTAAGATTGTCATTGTAAACAAAAAAACCTATTCTACATATACCTACATAATTATCTTATAGTTATAATGATTTATAGTCTATGACAGACTTATTATACATATATAATTATAGTATTAATTATTATTAAATTTTATAAATTAAATTTAAAATAAATTCTTTGTTTTGCTCAGAATCTAAAAATTGTATTGTTTATTATTTTGTCTCTTTGTGTCTGTACCTATGTGTATATTGTATATAGAGAGAAAGAGTTATAGATAATAAATAGTATGTACTTTACATACCTATATATATATATATATATATAACTTGGATAAATTAAAAATATTAGGTATTTATTAAATATTTATTTATAATGTGTACCTAATCCGAATAATATGTAATTAAACATCAATGCATAAATAAAGTAAATAATTAATCAACCAACTATTAAGGTACCTAATAGCAATACTATATTTTGCTACATTATTTATTTTTATTATCTGAAGTTAGTTTAACCCGATGGAAGTAATATTTAATAATATTTCATTTTACCTGCATTATTTTTGTTACATATATCTACCAGTTCTCATTTTTGCCATTAATTAATTTATTACAGTCATAAAATTTATTAAATATGACGTATAGTAATATAGGTAGGTGTAGGTATATCATGGTATTAAAATGTTAAATTATACTTAAATATTATATGCGGTTCATTTAGATAATTAACTACAATTTTTATTTTATCACAAATTAGTAACTCATAATGATAGATATTGTATTAATAACCCGGGGGTGTTATATAATATACTTTTTTTGTAAATATACTTTTACTTTATACTAAACATATAGATAATTGTAAATTATTTATTTTTCATACATTGCCTGTCATATAGGTATATAAACACACAGAAACAATATAATACACAATAGCTACAGGTTTTTAAATGAAATTTATTTATATAGGTATATGTTATTTTGTAGTATAGTCATGCCATTCATCCATTTACATAATTTTCTATTAACGTTATTAAAATATGATTACACATTCTTATTATTTTCACTTATTAAAAACTTAAAATTGTTATTATTATACCTAAACTAATTGTTACAATTCATAAGAAAATTATATTTATTTAATATAATATACCTAGGTAGTAATATTATTTTTCTCATGTATCTACCTATATGATCAAAAATAAGATTTATAGTTATTATAAAATTTGATAAATTATTGTAAAATATTAAAATATATAATATAATATGATTTTTATTTTTAGAAAAATCTGGTTTTCAGTCTTCATATAGTAACATAGAAAATGGGATGGTAAGTTAATTACATTTGTATATTTTTGTATTTATAACTATTTATCTATTTAAGTAATTTATACATATTTTATTATACCTATTACCTATGATTTTATTTTATTTTTAAATAGAGACTTCAACGTTAATATTTTTAATTTTAAACATCTTACAAGAAAATTATTTAAATTGGTTAAGTGATTATTTTAGGAATTTCAATAAATCACTTGGAAATAATAAGTAGTAGTATTTTATATTGTAATGCAACTATTCAATCTTAACTTATGTACCTATATTAATTGCAAAAATTAGCCCTTACAACATAGCTACTATGGTACTTTCATACTCATTAAAACACAATGTTAGAAATTATTAAATTTATCTCATAATTTATAATGTAGGTAATTTGTGTTATTTCTTTATTATTCTTTTTTTTTTTTTTTTTTTTTTTTTTTTATATATAAAAATATTTGGAAAACAAATTTTGTAATTTATAGTATTTCAAACAATTAGGTATATTAAACAATAAGAAAAATAATGTTAATATAATTTTGATTAAATTGTTTTAGGCATATGGAAATAATTTTGCATCTGGAACGGAAACTTTTAGTCCAGATTCTCCGTATTTCCCATTTAGTAATGCCCCACGAAAACCAACGGCAGGTACTGCTGTTAAACGAAAAAGAGAGGTAATTTAATTTTGATATAATACAAATGGTATCTATAAACTTTTTTATAAATTCCATAAGGATATAACTATTTATATTAATGCGGGCTGAAAAAAATATTTTTCTCACAAAATTAATGCACGTGTTATCTTATATATTTTATGTTATAATTTTATACCTATGGCTTTTTAAAATGATTACTATAAAGATTAATATAACACATTTCTAGAAAATATAAAAAATAATATATTATCAAAATAAAATTATGTGTTATTTCAAAAATAAATAATTCTAGCTTTAGATATTTTGCGCTATTATTTGCTTAAGATATTTAAAATTATGATTAATATTTAATTCTGAAATTTTGTTTCTTTTAATATTTAGTATTACAATAACCATTTTGTATAATTGAAATTCAAAGATAGTTTTTGCAAGTTGTAATTAAAAATTAAATTATGAATAATAATTTAATCAATATTTCTTTCTAATTAAAAAAACTGTAAATAACAATTTAAAATATAGAACTTAGAAATAGATGACAAATATAACCATCAGAATTATAAATAGTTATTACTACCATTACTACCTATTAATAATCATGAATTTTAAATAGGCACATCTTGAATATACATTTACTTTTAAAAAAAAAGTTTTGTAATGTGTATTATTCTTTTTCAACAGTAAAATACCAATTTGATTTATGTTATATAATATTTTAAGTTAACTATAAAGTATAACTATTAGACTCCAATTATACTAAAATAGCATAGTTATTCTTTAAGATATGATAACTCGTATGAATGCACATTTGGTAGTTGTAGCATTGTATTTGCACTTGTTATTTTTATTTTCAAAATTTCTGTTAATTAATATAATTTATGTTTATGTTTTATAGAATATTGATACACCACCGGCAGAATCCGAATTTGAAACATCCCATCACTGGGTAAGTTTATATTTTACTTTATTTTATTATAAAATATAATAACTTATTGTATTTTAATTTATAGTTTATACATTTTTCAAAATTATTATGCATTATTTAATTATATATTTGAAAAATATCTTAGAAATATGTATAGAAATTTTCTTTAATATGTTAATGTATATAGATACGTATATAACACATATATTATCTTTGACCTTAAAAATATGTTAGATGTAAAAAAAAAAAAAAAAATATTGCGTTAAGTTATATATTTATTTGATTTATTATTCTTGCTTAGCAGTGTTTACAATATATGGTTCTTTGCGTTTAACCCCAGCACAGAAAACGAAAAACACTTGTTAGTATTTATACAGCTTAATGAGCACATATACACTATTGGTGATTCTTTTGTTTTAATTTTAACGTGTATATATAAATTAGATATCACAATATCATTAATATCTTTAAAATTATGTGTTTATTAGTATAATATAAATGTTTTCATAGTCAAAAGTTATGGGTAATATAATTTAAAAATAATTAAATTTTTATAGGTACCTAATATATTAATATGTTTAAACAAAATTATTGTATTATATAAATTATATTCGAGAATCGAAAAATATTTTGGCCGAATCTCGGATTTATCCATTATATTTTAATTAATTTTTTTAATTTAAATTTTTTTGATTATTTAAATTTATTTATCGAATTGTATATTATATAGCAGGGGTGGCCAACAGTTCGATCGCGACGTCATTTCGCATTTTCTTAAATTTTTCAGAAAACAAAATTTTTTTGTAAATTTGTATATTCCACGAATATAGAAATTATATTTAGAATTGGATTCAATAATATATATTTATATTGAAAAATAAAAGTAATAAAAGAAGTGTAACATGCATATTGCATGTATGTGCATATAATTTATTTTTATTTATTGATAACCTTTTTCTTTTTTCTTTTTTTTTTTTGTTGATCGAGACTACCTAGAAAAACTCAGAGATCGATCACAATTCAATTAAAGTTGGCCACCCCTGTTATATAGTATTAGTTATAAGTATAACACATATGCTATAAGTAATTAATTGTGATCTAAAGAATGATATGCCTAACTACATAATATTTGTAAAATATTAATCAAAATTTTGATATACATAAATATCTATTAAATGTTTAATTTTTTAAATATTGGATATATTTAAATATTTATGGTTTTAACTTTTAAATATTAAACACAATTACTATAAAAATGTTTGAAATCATTAATTATAAGAAAAAATTCTAAACATTTTCTTATTCTATCATTTTAATAAAATTTTAAAAGTTTATATTAACCTTCAACTGGTATCGTCGGCTCATATTTGACCCGACGTGTTTTCATTTTAATTTATCGTTAATATCCAAACATATTCTGTGGTTTATTTCACATTGTATTCTTTCTTCTAAGATCATAAAATTGTAATCTGATAATATTAAGACGTTAACATATGTATTTGTTGAGTTATCAAATTATCAATTTCTTTTGGGTAATATTTGACCCGACGTTACCGTTTAACGTGTATATTTTTCAATAACACATAATTTAAAATTTGTTGTGTATTTCAATTGTATTTTTCAAAATGAGTGATCAAATTGAAAATTGGTTAGTAGAAAATTTTGACGATGATTATTTTTACTAGATTTGATAGTCCATTTGAAAGAATATGCTAAAAATCTAACGGTGATAAACTTTCTCATATTTTCTCAACTTTTCTCATTTTTGAATTTTCAATCTAATTATACACCATCAAAAGAGAGGTGCATCAATGTACAAATTAAATTAAATTTACTTTATTTTTTATGAATTTTATTTAAATGGTACATAAATAAATGAAATTTTGATTTAACCGAAACATATTGTTATTAAATAACTTTATACAATATAATATTTAAAAATTTAATTTTTTTTGAAAATACCGATATACATATTTGAAAAACATATTAAAAAAATTAATAAAAAAAATTTTTGTTTATTTATTGAAAATATACTTAAAATATAGTATTGTGTTTAACTAAAAAGAAAAAGTGAATGGTATTAAATATAATTAGTTTAAATCATATCGGGTCAAAACTGAACCGACGATACTGTATATGTGGCAAAATTAACGATACCAGTTGAGGGTTAAAAGAAAAAAATTGGTATATTGTAATAGGATTTTTGGAATATTTTATATTGGGTTTAACTCGGGTTTAAGCTAGGGTGACCATATTTAAAAAAATAAAATACAGGACAAAAATATTATCCATAATATTTTTAAATTAAGTAATAAATATTTATTATATTTTTCGTTGTTTTTTAATCATAAAAAAATAAAATCATTGAAGATTTTTTATTAAACACATAAAAACATTATTTTGAAAAACATACGGTCAGAAAACATAATTATCAATATACGTATAATAATAATTATACATACAGTTTACGTCGCTGACAATTATTATTATTATTGCGTATGACATTATTGTGCGGGAGAGACCTAGAGGTCTGTTCGGACGCCTATTTGGCAGAATTTCTACTAGACACCCTATGGGTTTCTGCCATGCCTGGTATGTGATTTAACAATAATAATGGTAAAAACAAAAATACAATAATTAAAATAAAGTATTGATTCTTATAATTCTATTCAGTAATGTCATTTCAAAAGTTTCAAAAATTATAAATTAATAGTAAGGCAAAAAGGGGATTGATATGGGACGAACTTGAAATTACGTGACAAAAAATGTTCTGAGAGAAGTTTGTCAAGAAAACAAGACACACAGCTGAAGTAAAGGACAATCCTGTATTATACAGGTATCCTGGTTTAAGCTTATATTAAATTTTAATGTCTTAGAAACCAAAATTATGAATAATAATTTCTTTTAAAAAAAAATCATGTACGATGTACCTATATACATGAAAAATAATAAAAAAATATTCTAATTTTTTAGTAAGTTATCCTATTATAATAGTTATGAAATTCGAAGTATTTACTATTCGAAAATACTAGACGAAATTGTAATTGAAATTTGCTCTTCTGCAATATAGGAGAAAGAGTTCAATTGCACATTACAAACTAACAAAAAGAAATGCGTTTCATTTATATAATGATAAAACTAAAGCATTCCTCGATTTGAAATATTTATTTTTAAAATTTGTGAAATCAGATCGTTTTGTTAAATTAGGTTCGCCGTAAATCATTCATAAAACAGATGCATTAGGAGTGAGTATGCATTTATAACGCACAAAACATATTGAGGAATTTATGGAATTTGAATGATTAATCTGTGTAACACATTTTGATTTTAATAACATTTGTAAATGTTTTTTTTTTCTCTCGATTATCATTATACATAATATTATATCGTACTCGTATACAGTCGGGTTTACTGAAACGTCCCTTTTGAAGCGTGCTCTTGTATATGCATGTGTGTATATATATGTAAGGTCTTCGTAGGGACGAGGTAATGCATTATATATATATATATATATATATATAATATATGTTATATATATGTACCATATTTATACGCGTGGTGTGGCAGTAATATAATTTTTGTAGCATGCAAAGAAAGAACCAGTAATACAGTAGTTTGGAACATCTGGCCAAGAGGCATCCGATGTAGGTAGGATAAACCATTGCGACGACATACAGCGTTCGTTTGTAACTACTCAGACAGGACCGCCGTCATGGTGCGTCTATATAGTTCTTTATCGTATACCACTTCCCCCCTGGTCGCAAGCTGGCCCGTGTCCAATGCCTAGCACGGCAAAAGGCTCTTTAATTAGTATCGATTAATATAATCTTAATTTTGAACGTCGCACGAATTGCGCAATAATTATGAATTTAGTTTTCGATGTTAGGAATTTAAAAACATAAATTATGCGCCCATAATCTACATGATATTATACTAAGTATAATACATTAATACACTTACGTATACACGCGCGATTGTATTTACAATATACGAAAAATGTGTATGGTGGGAAATATTTTAATTTAGTAATAACTAAAAAATATGATTTTTTCTATTTGTTATTAAAATAGGTAAAAATAAATTATTATTAAATAATTTGTTAATAATTTATAAAAATATGTCGTTTAACAAAATATAGGCCCATGACCCCAGGTATATTATTTAATTGTAAATTACTGTATCGTATAATGTGTATATATCAGGTATACATGATGCAAGTAAAAAATTACGTATAATATAATATACAGTGTTTTTATAGGATAATTAAGTTGTAATAATTTTTTATACCTAATTAGATAATATTTATTATGAATATTATTTATGAATTATTAATTGAAAATAATTCAATTAAAGTTGGTTAATTCAAAAGTTATTTGGTACTAATATGTAATAATAAATAAGAATAACTGAATAAGTATTTAAAATCATTGTCCTTGCTATGATATAGGTAATACATATTATATAAATAATATTTAATATAATATTGGTATATTATATTATTTTTAATTGTGTTACTTTTATTATCATCCCATAAAATAGAGAAAATAGATGAAAATTATAATGACCATTAAACTATTTAGTTACCGATATATTTATTTTTTTGAAAAACACATTAAGTTGTTAATAGTTATTAGTTATGTTGATAATTGATGTTTAAACATTGTCAGAGAAAAGAAACAATTATTTTTATAAAGAGGATGGCTTTTGGCATTTCCACATATATATTGTAATGACGTATCTATTTATCTAACGGGAAATATCTAACAGCCACATAAAACTTGTTCTAGTATTTAAATTAAAATAAGTAAAAATTATATGAAATATCGTAAAAAAAAAAAAAATGTCTATGTATTTTAAAATACGTATTCTCTGACAACAAATTATTAGTAATTACGCATTTAAAATTTTTCATATTCTAAATAGTTATATACTCGTAATTTCATTATTAGATGATTCTTAAAAGAAAACCATTAGAGAACATCAAAAATGTTTCTTTCTTTAAATTTTATCATAAATATTGTACAGGGCACTCAATTTTAAATTTAAATTCTATGTAATAGTAGCTATATTCGATATAACGAATGTGGGTGTGCGGTGCGGCATCATGTTCTAAGTCCTAAGTGTATAATTTTGAAATACTGATATATTCATTAAAAGAATTGGACGTTTACAAAAACGAACTTAGGGGATTAATCTATAGAAAACTAATGTTAGTTTGGTAAAAAAAAAAATAAATAATAGGAACTTGTGTAAAATAATGCAAGACGAACCTGCATGTTTATATAAGTTATCTTGAGTATCTAATTTCTACATTAACAATGAAAAGGATAATGTCGGTATACGGTTGCCATATTTAATATTAAATATCAACCCCTTTTGTCTTTGCCTACTCGTGAAATATAACTAATATTATTTTTCTTGCGTTCTTATAATTATAAATTGTATGTACCTATTATTCTTATATTTTTGAATAATGAGTTATTTATAGGATTAAACATATAAGCTTAAGATCTTCATTGAATTATCACTAGGTATAGTTGTATATTATAGCTATTATTAAAATACGTACCGTAAAATATAAACTATAAAAGTTAAGATTATTTCATATAGAACGTATAGCAGATTACAAGCTTTTGCTTTTTATTATTTCGAATTATGAATTATGAATTATTTATTTTTTGATACACATACATATATATATACCATTATATTCGAACTATAAAATAAAGTAAAAACATAAAATTCATAAATTATAGCAATTTTCAAACTATCGTACGATAATACTTAAAAATATTTTAATAACCTCTATGTTATACATATTAAATAAACGAAAGATTAGTAAAATAATAATGTATAAAAAGTTCTATCTAGACATTTCTGCGCGGAACAAAATTTGATGTATTTAACCGTGTATATGTATATAATGTATTCGTGCGTGAACATTAATCAAAGTATTTACACTGAATATGGTATATGTACATATACCTTTATACAACATAATATATTATGTATTATTGTTTAAAAAAAAAACATACGGTGTCGCTGCGCGCATTATTTCAACAAAATTGACGTAAATATTAAAATATAATATTATATTGCTTATATAATATATCGAGGGATTATTCCTATAATATATATTTCTTATATTATATCATGTGTGTAGAGAAATGTCTATGATGGTTGGCAGCAATGTCGCCCGAGAGGGTCTCTTATATATTATTATTATTATTATTATTATTATTATTATTATATATATATATATACATACACATACGATAATATCCTCTCGCGTTTTTATGTCGTACCGTATAAAGTATAAATTATATATATATATATAAACTCGTGTATATATATATATATATATGATGGTAGCGACGGCAGCGATGGCGATGGTTAGGCAGGTGGTATAGTGCAGCGGCAGCCACTAAACAACAGTGTGACGGTCTCGACTTCGAAGAGGTGGTTGCCGTATAGCGTGTATAATATATATATTATATAAAGCCTGTTGCTCCTTGGTTACAGCAGCGCGGCGCGCACACCGCGGTTTCAGTGTAACGGCGGCTTTCTGTGACAATGGACACGCCGTAGCCGCGTCCTAGTTCCCGCCCAGCGCAGAGTGTGTGGCTTATATTATATTATTATTATTGTAGTAAAAACCTCGTCGGTCGTTTCGTGTAACTCGCGCGTGTGTGTGCGTTCGTACGCTCGCGCATGTGTGTGTGTGTGTGTGTGTGTGCAGCGACCATCTGTGTGCCGTCGCGTCGTGTGTTTCGCGTGACAAGAAAAGAGTAAGTACGAGTATATACGCAAGAAACATAAAGACCCTGAAAAAAAAAAAAAAAATAGCAAAGGGTGTTCTTTGGAGGGACGAACCGATTCAATCGGGACCCGACCCCCCACAGTCATCGTTATAATTATCGTATAGTCGTCATCATGCATCACTACCGGCCCAGAGAAGACGAGACGTCCTGCGGTGCTGGCGGCAGCGACCCGTATTTTTATTTAAGACTGTCGTCCGGCGGGCCTACCCCGTATCAAGTGCCTAATAGCATCAAACTCGAAGTAGACGTGAAGCCAGAACCTCGAATCATGACTCCCGTTGGTTGCATGCAACATCATCAGTTGCAGCAGCCAGATTCTACGCCGTCTGATATGACAATAATGGACAACAACGCGATTTGCAAAGATGAAGAAGGAACTACCGATGGCATTGGTCTGATGGCGCTCACCCATCTTGATGGTTACGGTGGACTGTACAAGTCGTCGTACGGTGGTGACGAGGATTGCGTGATCTCGTCCACCGCGGATTTGCAACGTGATCGGATCGTCGATAGCGATAAAACCGATAAAATGTATTCATCCTACGGCCGACTGGTATATTCATCGCCTGATGATAATATCAAACATCAGGTTAGATTAACAATTTTTTCTTCGTCTATCACGTTTAATATTTTATTTCTATATATTTTGTATTTATCTTTACAATAATTTGTAATATGATTCAACCGTGTTCAATGTTTTCGAAATTTTAGTAAACTTCAGTTTTATGATATATAATTAAATATAATATAAATTATATCCTCTTTTGTGCGTAAAAATTTACCAAATAGGTACACACGCTAAAGTAATAAATGTAAATATAATTATTATAATTATAAGATTATTTGTTTGATTATTTAAAAAAGTTTAGAACTATTATAATAGTACCCCATCATATTCATTGTTTGTAATATGCAAATAGGCAACATATTAACATATTATTACTATTCTTGTTTTGACAGTTTATGTGTTTTTTAAATATCTTTCTGTCTTGTACAATATTATTTATATTACTTATTTATGTTCAAACTTAATTTTTTTTCGCAACATTTTAAAATTTTTATATAATTGACAATTATTGTTCTATACATATATCATTTAAAATATATGTAGAGATAATACTGCAATTTAGGTTTTTTTGGGAATAAGAATCCACAATATGTATAATACTCGTATTTTTTTCATTTTTACTAATTAGCTTATTTAAACAATTTTTTATATTTAGTTAGTTGAAAATGTTTCAGAGGAGGTTTTGATCAAATAATATACGTACGTACTTTGGTACAAATGTACGATAGGTACTATCCCGGGTACTATGTATATAATCAGTGCTCGAATTCGAAAAATAAAAGAAAGGGGACTTTAGAAAAATTAGCGTCCTTTACAATGATTAAACTCAAACTAAACCGTGGGGGGCTACGCTCCCACACCCCCAACCATTTATCTTCATCAATGTATTATAATATAAAATCAATCACAATAAATATTTTTTTTTTTTTAAAACTTTGCCTTTATTACACAACAAACTTTGATAATTATCCTAGATGTAAATACATTTTATCTACATAGCCGTTAACTGTTAACAACGATATTAGAATGAATTTACGTGATAACTAAATATAATTTTAATTATAAATAGATAAGATTTTTGTTCTTATTATAAATTATCAAAGAATCATCCTTAACCTTTAATCAAAATTTAAATATTATTTAAATAAAATAATACGTTCCGTCCGGAGGAGTCCGGCACCCGTGTCGTGTCCCCCCGTTTTAATGAAAATAATTTAAAGGGGTGCTTTCAAAATGTAAATAAATTGAAGAGGAGCTCCGTTCCCCTGCGTCGCCCCCAATTCGAGCACTGATTATAATTTGCATTGAGTATTGTGCATTAATTTTTTCTATCGTACATTTAATAAATACGTTTAATATTATCACGTACGCAAAGGACCCCTATCATCCGATGTAATTGGTAAAGTATTTGGAACGTCTTGGAATGATTGGGTGTTCATGACACTTAAAAAATATATTAAAATATATTACTGTTGGTATATAAAATTAGTGTTATAAATTTAATTTTAGTTCTTAGATATTTAAACAATTGTTTGAAATATTATATAACATAAATTTTGATTTTCGTATTCACTCTACGATATTATACGCGTTTCTTTGAAAACCAAAATATTTATTTGTAAATACAAATATAATTTATTATGACGAAATTAAGTTAAATGTTTGGTCTGCTTAATGAAAAGTTCAGTTATCGTTTTATTAAATTTACACTATGCAGCAGCAGTTATATTGCTGCATGAAGTTGCTATAAGTAGGTCTTTATTGTTGATTATGTTATTTTGTAAGGTGAACCAAACCAGTTGGCAGATGTTATAAAACACACCTGCCTGCATCCTCAACAATAGTCTACGCCACACGACCAAAGTGTAGTTCTCCTGTTTTGCCAGCTAAACCATACACCTAACTCAGCTTAAAATTAATAAATTTCATATTTTTCAGTCTTTGTATAGGTGGTATTTTGATTATTCTCATACATAATAACCTCAATAATAACATACATCATTCATATAGGTATTAAACATATTTTAAATGCATGATGTATATAATTATTGTGTTTATTCTTATCGGAAACAAATAATAGAATCTAATTATTTTGTGCAGATATAATATATCATATTGTCTACTTTAAATAATATAATATTCATTTTGCACGTAACATCTAGTTAAAATGTTATTTACTTGTTCAAAATATATTATTGTAGGTACTTATATCTATTAATGATATTGAACTTTCGATACTACGCATTTTGTGTATGTGTAAATGATGTTGTATGTATGATACTAAATAAAATATAAATCTGCTGTTATGTTATTTAAATAGTCCAAAATATTTTGATGATTTATAGTAAATTAATGTACATCATATTTTTTATTATTGATATAATTTACGAAAATATATTATATATATAATATATTAGTATAATTTTTCTATTAGATATAAGAAACAAACACAGGACATTGATTTAATAACAAATTGTCTTAGAAAATAACATTTATGTATTCAAGTCTATTCTTATTATTATTTTTATACATATACCATTTATCTATACGACTATTTAATACTTTTTATGTTAATTAAGAAAACTGTTATAAACTTATTGCAATTTTAAAATACATTAAACAATAAATTATCCGTTTACTCGTATAAGAATTAAAATTGTCGAAAATGGATGAAATTTTTACGTTTTATCAAACATGGGTCAGTTATTTAGATTAGAGTAAAATATGAAAGCACCATTAAAATACACTTTTATAAAAATAAAATATGCTATTCTATGCCTACATTTCAATACGTAGTTCTCTCGAACAACTTAGAATCGTATAGAAAATTTTTGTAAAATAATAAGTAATATACATTTAAAATTATTTTTTTTCTTTTTAATGTTATCAAAAATAAATACATAGGTAAATACATTAGTGTTTTCTGTTGATCTTATTTGTATTGTTTAATCAACTGTTATGGTTAATAATTGACTTTAAAGGTATAGGTAATATGCTCAGCGGCGCAGTTAAAACAAGAACAATATAATATATTGGAGGAGTAAAGGAGGAATTAAATAATTATTATATTATGTATATAAACAAAATTTGTACTTTCCTAAAAACAATTGCAATTTATTACAATAACAGTTTATTTAAATTGTATTTTGTTAGAAAACTACGAGTATGTAGTGTTCTTAATCGTTTGAAGTAAAGATGAATGTATTTATTTTATTGTACTCGTAAGTAGAAATATAATAAATAATTTGAGTAAATTTTCATTTTTACTCATCAATAATAATTTATTGTATATGTATACATAAAATATAAATTCATAATTTAATAAAGAGTATTTTCAGACTCTACCTTATAATATGTGCGTGTGTGTGTGTGATATATTTTTATAGCTTTAATGACTCAAATTTTTATATTTATTTTACATAATAGACAAATGTGAATATGTTATACCTATTTAAAATCTTATAAAGATAAAAAAAAATTAAGTTTATTTTATTTTATAATTATTATAAAAAGAAACTATGATATTTAAATGACTGAATACAATTATTTATTTACTTACATAGACATTACAATGTGTGTGTAATGGCGTTATGAAAACAGGCAGCATAATAATATATTAATAGTTATTATTTTAATAATATATTTACGTAACATCATTAATTATATAAATTATTTTACATACATATGTTTTGAATACCTAGTATAAAAATATATTTATTGAAATTATTTATACATAAAAAATGAGAAACTTGGTACCTCTTAAAAATTTCGTGTTGTTTTTTTTATTATTACAATACGACCGATTTTATTTATTTATTATGTTACTGTTAATTGTTGACCAAATCTAATATAGTTGAAGATCATTAACTCTATTATGAGATTTTTATTTTGTAAATTTATTTAAATCCTCTATAAATTGTAACAAAATCATAGTAAATTTAATCCGAATAAAAAAGAAGCCTATGGTTTCTAAAAAAAATTATGAAATAACAATATTACGAGTATATCATTATTAGTGATTATTGATTAAAAAAACTCAATATATTATGATATTATATTAATAACAACTTCAAACTAAAAGGATAGTAAAATTTAATAAAGTATTTAATAAAGTACGTATATAAGTATTTATTAAGTTAGATACCTAACTCGGTATGTAATTAATTAGTTAAGTTTTACAATCGAATTCGGTATTTTTAAAAATACTAACTCGATTATATAGAATCCTATTGATATATACAAATTAAAATTGTAACGATATTACATGTTTTGTAATCATTTTGTCTGTAGTATATAAATATACTAACTTAGTTAATTTTATTATTTTTCGATTGTTAATTTATATTATTTTAAAATTAATTTTGATATCCATTAATTGTTATATTATAATAAATAAAATATAAAAGTAATATTTTTATTACTATTTATTATTTCATTTTTCAATTATTCATTAATACTCGTATAGTCGTATATTAAATCACAGTAAGATATTATTGTATGTTTTTATAAATTGTTAATGGATTTTCCAAACAAATTAATGGTCCAGTACAAAAGTACAATATTCCATCTTCATTACTTAAGAGATTAATTAACTATATAGTTCGTTTAAATTTTTTATTTTGTACTAGGAAAATAAAATATTACCAATATTATCTGAGAAATTATTTTAATACAAATTTACTAGCATGGCGTATAAATTATAATTGTATTAAGACTTAAATAGACTTGTTTTTAGAAATTCCATTTTATTAATATTTCAAGGATAATTTTCGGAACATTAGAGAGCAATGAACAGTGAAAACGGTTTAAGGGCCATGATCCATTATTTCTATTTCTAATGCTATATATTCGATTTATATTATTTTTATAAGAGTACTTTATTTTATAGTATTCTATAGTCTTTCAGCTAGATTTATATGAGTATAATTATTCGTAGTTAACAATAATTATTATACATCCGAATATTTTATTTTGCGTTTGTTAAATTAATCGAAACTGAATTTTAAGAAGAATATAATGAAATGGATAATAATACGAGTATACTTCTTTAAATAACATATCTATGCATATTGTAAATTATATAATACGTTTTCCTTATATTTTATATAATTTCTTTAATAATATTGTTGTGTGTATAATTCGTATTGATTAAATGAAGTAAACAATATACGCTTATCCCAAAACTTTATTTTTACTAATGAAAAATGAAAACAAATTAAAACGTAAAGAGTTTTTGTTTTGTTTTATTATGTATTTGAACGAAATATATATATATATATGTATATATATATATAATACTATTTGATATAATTAAGTACATAATTTTTTGCATAACATAATATATTGTATTTACTATATATTTTACATTTATACCATTTGAATTCAGCCTGTTAATGTTGTATATTATTATGGCATTATTATGCCACTAACAATTATGTACAAAAAAAGGAATTAAACGAGTTTCCTTAAACGAACACCAAGTACATATAACTACTTAAGTACAACAATAACAATTGTATATCATTCAGTGTGTTCAATGTATAGTTCTTTATGTTCTTGTTTGCATCATTCATTAGAAAAAGAAATAATCCATTCACGTAATTCTCCTTGAAGATGCATCTGCCATTGTGGTTATTTTTAACGCATTCAGGGATTCCATTTCTGCGTATTGTGTACATATATGAGTATGTTATAAGGTCAATCGATACGAATAATAATTTATTGCAAAACAATTTTCCATTGTACCTACTAATAAAAATTTTTTAAATTTTTTTCTTATCATTAACCTTGTTAAAACATAATTTTATTACATATCTACATCCTTGGAAAAACAGCTAACATATTACTTTTTTGAGAATTAAAATTTCATCTAATATGTTTAGAATTCCAATTACTAACTTAGTATTATTATTATTATTATTATTATTATTATTACTTATTTAATTTTAAATTATTCCCTTTAAACCAAATGTAATAGCAAATTACACGATGAGATTAATAATAATGTATTATACGAGCATTACGATTATTTTATTATATTTTTCATGAATATAAAATTATTTGTTTTAAAATTTATACGAAGTTCATTATAGTTTACTAATAACATTAGGTATAAGTTTATAATATAAATATTACTTAACTAACTTATTACATTGCTTAAAAACAAATTAATTAATTAATTATCTGATATTTTTTCTAAAATAGAAAAATAGATTAGGTATACGGTATACCATTATAACTTGTAGGTAGGTAATTCAGTAATTTCGTAAACTAATTGATTATTAATACAAGTTTTTATACGAGTACATTATAATATTTAATATTATAATATAATATACGATTAATGATAAAATTATTATCAAGTAAACAAATTATTAAAAATATTTTTAAAATGGTCCATGTGATGTTTAGAAAAATTAGAATGTCAATATATAATATTTAGTTATTAATGCATTTTAAAGTTAATTATAGGTATATTATAATATATATGTGTGTGTTGAGTGAGTTTGTGTTTGTACATCATATACCTGTGTTGTTGCTAAAAATTAATATAAAAAAAAAAAAAAAAATTTTACGTTATCGTGAGTGTTAATTTATAATTTAATATTTTGTTTTGATTTTTCAATTTATTCAATGACGGTTCTATTTTGAAACCATCGGCACCTCTACATTTTTATTTAGTTGGTAATATATATAATTGATTATAGGTTGTTCTTAATTGGATATAAACTACTTACTACTTTATTATGTTTTAATCTCAAATTAGTTCAATTTAAAATTGTAATGAATTAATAATGTATTTAATATTAGTAATACCTAATAACTAATAATAAAATCGACTTTATTACCGTTTGCTATTCTACACGTAGAAATGAATTTAATTGTGACACAGTAATAGTGCCTAAATGAAAATTTAATACATTTTTGCCGTGCGTTTTAGTTATAAAATTTACTAATTTTGATTTTCGATTTTAATTCGTTTATAATTTATTATCGCTCATCTCGTTTTTATATAATTAAAATTGTATCATTCATTGATAATATTTTTTTTTTATATAAAATTATGTAAATAATAATAAAAGTATAAAGAAATTATATTTTACATTAGGTATTAGGTAATACATTTTTATTTATTTTGACACGTAGTCTTTGAAATATATGTTTAAAAAATTTTTTTCTACTGAACGTGACAAAACCTATGTTTAGTTTAAATATTTGTTTTTAAAATGATAATATAATATGAAAATAAATTTGGAAAACAATTTTTGACCCCTTTGGTTTACATTAAATTTTCGAATTTATTATCTTAATATCTAGAGAAAATATCAATATTTAATAACAATTGTTAATTTAACAACATGTATTATTATATGGTTAAATGTTTATGTTATTCTTATTATTATGCCTAATCTTACTATGAAATTATAAAAATTGTATACATGCAAACTTATTAGAATTATTTGGTATAACTAAAAAATATTGTATATTTTTAATAATAATAAATTAATTAAAATCTTAAATTCTAATTTTATAATTTAAGAACAATAATGAATTAGGTAAAAGATATATTTTTAATAACATATTTATTTACAAAAGTTTTAATTAGAATATTTATGTTTTAGTATGGCAGTGAAGAATATACAGAGGCTCGTTTTGCTACCCAAAAACCTGGTTCATCTGTTTATAATGCTGATCCCTATTACTTGGGTAAATATTATTAAATATTTAAGTAGTATGGTTACTACCTATAAATTTTAATTTAAATACCTTAATTCAATATAAATTTAAATTAATTGATATGTTTAATTTGTAGATAGTGCAGGAAATAATAGTGATATTTGGACAACCACTGCTTCCGCTCAACTCCAATCTCCTACATATACAACATATGCAAATCAGCCATCTAATTCATTGTTAACTACATCTCCGAATTTAACACCAAATAATTTTCCACCAGCAAACACAATGTTAAATCCTGGCTTGGTAAGAATTATATTAAAAAAAGATAGTAATTTTAAGTTTTTTGAAATATCAAGAAGTTATATTTGTATGTTACTATTATGTTTTTAATTAAAATGAACTGCTACCTTATGCTACTCTTAAATACTTTCCATGTATATTACTCAAAAAAAAAAGAAGAAAAATGATTTCAAATTCAACTTAGATCTTAAAATTAAAATTAAAACAATTAAAATAACATATTTGATATTTTTGTTTTTTTACAGAGTTATAATTCTATTGGTCCAAATATACCTGTCAATGGTATTTCACCTACTATAGATAATGTAGGTACATCTCCATTGCCCCCTATGTCAAGCATACGTGGTGTTCAATCTTCAACATCAAGTCCAATAGCAGTAACCCCTAGCTCAATGATGTATCCAGGACATAATAGTCCAACAATTCAAACTTCTGGAGATACTCTTGGCAAAGCATTGGCATCTGTACGATAAATTTATTTATTTATGTATAATTATTTGTACATAATAATTAGGGCCCAAAAGTTGATTTTTTTTAATTTTACTTTTTATATAATTTATTACACAATATTTTTAAATATTGGTATAGGTATAGCTTATAACATTTAAAAAATCTTATTTCTCATAGTTTTGTAATTTCATTAGACAATTATTAAAACTTGTTATAAAATTTTAAATTAATGTATAGTTTTTAAAAATTGAGCATTTTGAAGAGTTTTAAATTATTTTCGTAAATCAATTTATTTAAAAACATTTTTGCAGCTTTCAGGCCCTACATATTGTATACACTGGTATGATAATAAGGTGTGCTTTACAATTTACCAATGAATGCTTTTTATTATTTTATTTTATAGCTTTTAACAACTAACATAACTTAGCTATGGACATTTTATAAAACTCATCATAAATTTAGATTGAAAATAGATTCTTTTTTTTCTTTTAATTACAAATTTCAAATCCTTTCCTAATAATTTTAATATTTTATGAAGTCTACGTCAGTGGTTAATAATTATACACTTTATTATAAATATGTTGAAAAAAATTGATAAATAGCTAACTACACTGAATTTCATTTTTATTATGGTTTTTATTTTGAATGCTATAATAAATACCTAATTAATATAATATGTAGTCAAATACTACAATTAATTTAAAATAATTTATTAATTATCTTAAATTTACTTGACCAAATTTTTATGTTTTCAAAAAATGCTGAGTTGTCTATCAAATTGTTTTATTATAGTTATTGGTAACTTAAATAAATCATGTCCTCCAGATTTGTTCCTGACAACTAATGATCTATTGCCTATTTTTAAAATCTGATTTTCACAATTTACTTATATATAAATAAAACACATTTACATTGTAATTCATTTTTTACTTATAATCAAAATTAAAACAATTAAATTTTGTTTCAAATTAATTATAATTTTGAGATACAACTACAATATACAATCTTGATTTTACTAAATATTTTAAAACTTGATTTAAAAAATATTACATTCCAGATTTGAGTTATGACTATATATTATATATAAAAATAGAACTATTATTTTTTTAGTCAATTAAATATATATCAGCAAATGGTTAGCAAACTTCACATTTTATAGCAATACATTTTGGCTAATTAGGAATTATTCAACCAATTAAGTTTTAAATTAGCATTATAAATTTAATTAATAATCTGTGAATAAAATTTAATATGGTTGATATTGAAACAGATATGAAACATCAGAGTTAATTTACATAGAATATAAATTGATTATATAATATAAAATATTTAATTTATTTAAATATAAAAAGAATTAAATTAATAATTTATAGAAATAAGTAATTTAACAAATAAAATTTTCAAAAAAATAATATCTATTTAATATTTGTTTGAAATATTAATATGTAAACCAAAAATACATTTTTTATTTTTAAGTTTTAAACATAAAAATATATTACAAAAATCAAATTTAAAAATATGTAATAGATCAAGAATTATTAATAGGAATAAACATGGTGGATGGTGGGATGTTTCATATATCATGTGAAACAATGCAAAGAGATGTATATAAATATTTATAATACCTATTTATTTGATCACACAAAATAAAGTAGATTTTTTAAAAGACAACAATGTGTTGTAGATATGTCCCGCTGATCAAAGTGCCAGTAGTTTTAGTTCAAACACATCTATAGATACACCAGTTAGCTCACCATTAGCACCAGTAAATAATGCCGGATCTTGGAACCCTGGCGTAGTAACATCCCGATATCCTATTGAACAGCGTCCTATTAATTTGGTATGTAATGTATGTTCTAACTTCTTAAATTTTTTATAATAACCTAACTAACATAATTAGTTAACATTTACGATAGATATACATATATATATATATATATATATATATATATTTTTTTTTTTTTTTTTTTTTGTGTATTATTTAGTATTAATTATTTCACAAAAATTTATTTATTATTAGGGGACTCGAATGGAAGAAAGACTTGATGATGCTATTAATGTTTTACGTAATCACGCTGAGAGTCAGACATTAAGTTTAGCTGGTGTTCAACATTCAGGTCCAAGTATTGTGCCGTTATATCATCAACATATAGTAAGTTCTATGTAGTGTATTTAGTATTTTTTCCTGATGCTTACTGATAATAGTTTTATATATTATTAATAATTATATAGTATTTTGCAATTACTTATAAGTTATTGTTTTGTTTTTAGGGTAGTCCACACTCAGTTACTGTTACTGCCTTACCAAATACTTATCAAACACAAATAACATCTCAAGACAGTGATGGAGCAGCAAAAATAGAACGTCTAGCCAATATCAGTTAATTATTTATAATATTTTTATTTATTATTTTATTGATTGGAATATTAATTTATTTTTTAGAAAAAAGAAAAGAGCCACCTCCTGACAATTCAGACAAACCAACAAGCAGTGATCACTTGTTAGTAACTACCTTACTTAATAATTCACCCCCCAAAAATTCGACTATAATTAAAAATTCAAAACTGCCCAGACAATAGTAAGTTTAATGTGCAACCCATTTTTTTTCTATAAGACACATTAACTAATTATTTGAACTAACTTAAGAAATTTAATTTTCAAAAATGTAAATTTTTCATTAGTTGAAACTCAACTCAATTTAATTTAATTTAATCTTAAAACAAAAAAGACATTAATTGAAATATATCTTATACTTTATAATTGTTAAATTGTAAATTTTAATAACATTTAAAATTTTAAAGCCACTCTAAGCTATTAACTTAGAATTTATCTAATTTTTCAAACTAACCTAATTATAATAATTTATATAGAAATAGCCACAAGTAATAATAAAAATATAAATAATGTTAATATTATCCATGTACTTAAGCTAATATTAAACTATATATTTGTAACTGAACAATTTCTATGTACTATCCTGTTGTTATTATATTTATTATGTAACACACAACATATTTACTTATTATATATAATATATAATATAATTAATTATTTTTATACTCTATTATAATTTTAGTTGTTCAAGCGCAGACGAAGATTGTGAAGATCCATCAACCAAAGCCCACCGGGAAAAAGAAAGAAGACAAGCTAACAATGTTCGGGAAAGGTAATTATTTTATAGAATTTTTTATTAAGATTAGTTTATAATTTTTTTCTATGATTTAACATAGAAAATCAAGGTGATCATTAATTTATAGTATTACATTTTTTATGACAATATATCATCTTCTAGATAGAATTTTTATAATACAAATTGACTGTCTTAACCAGTTGAACACAATGTTCCAAAATTACCTCTTGTAGGTATCAATTATGATACACGGACCATTTTCTCTTGATTGCCTTATATAATTTTCTAAACTTGCCATTTATACTTTGATTATATAGACTTGCCAAGCTTGTTTTGAGTATCATATTTATACCCATTTTTTTTCACATACAAATTTTTAATTATTAATTAATTTTTTACCCCTTCAAATAAGTGTATTTCTTCTATTTTTATTCTTATTAATCAGTGTCCGAATTATCTCTAGATTAACCTAGAATCATTTATCTACTAAAAATTATTACATTCATTATCTTTTTAAATTTAATAGCAAAACCAATTTTTTTAATTAAAAAAAAAATGAATATCTTTGTACAAAAATTATTCTTATAGAATTTAACGAGGTGTATTGTACAGAGACTTGAGTGTCACATATTGACATATGTCATTTTTGATACTCGCATAAAATTGTTTACATTTAATCAAAATCAATATTTGTTCATGAAAGAATAAAAACCATATAGCAAAATATCTATATTTGATAAATAAGCGGTGGGACCCCTATGGAATGTGTAACAAAATTATTTAAGCCACTCGTAAGAAGTTACTAAGAAGCATATATGATATTCAAGGCGCAACTGCCAAATTTTGATAAATTTATAAAGTAATTAATGAAAATTTTGGTGTATATCAAATATGATATTCAAGGTAATCAACTTAATAATTCAAATGTTCACACTTATTATAACAGTATATCACATTTATTAACACCATAATCTATAAAATAACTTATTTTTAACTTAATTCATTATAATTAAATAAATTATTTATGATATCATTTATTTCATTATTCAGAATTCGGATTCGTGATATTAATGAGGCATTGAAAGAATTAGGTCGAATGTGTATGACACATTTAAAAACTGATAAACCTCAAACAAAATTGGGTATTCTAAATATGGCCGTTGAAGTTATAATGTCTCTAGAGCAACAAGTTCGAGGTAAGATATAGTAAATTTGTATCTTAAAATTATTTTAAATTATCAATGTTTTTACAGAGAGAAATCTTAATCCTAAAGCAGCATGCTTAAAAAAAAGAGAAGAAGATAAATCAGATGATAATGTTTGTCCAAAACTAGGAGGACATCACTTGTCAATCGCTCAACATAATATGGTTATTCAATCATCACATTTTTCACCCATGACTTTGGTAAATTATATAATTTTCCTGTTTGCCAATCTTAATTCACTATTTGTTTTGAGTTTTGTTTATTTTCTGCTAACTGTCTACACTCTATTCAAAATAAGTAAGAACTTATTTTCGTCAGCTACAATCACTTGTTTTCTTTTCCAGTTATATAACCAATTATTATTAATTATTATTATTAATACTTGCAGCACTGTGTTACAGTTGTGCGCATGGCCATCAATTATCATTGAGTAGGCAATATATTCCAAGAAAATCTGTTTAAATTAATGATCGTTATTAAAATTATGCGACTCACTATTGTGGTAGTCGGACAAAAGCTAAAAATAACCTTTTGCAGAATTGTTATTTCTTATTTTGAATAGAGTATATTGAAATAGAGAAATTTATTTAATTTTTATTATGTTATATAATTATTAGTCTTCATAACTAAATAAATTATCTGTATAATCTATTTATCTGTTATAAATTACTGGTTTATTAAATTTAAAGAATAATTTTTTTTTTCTAGCCAAATAATCAAGCTGGTATGCCTCATAACGGACCTCAATAGAGAATACTATCATCAAATATTATACTTCTCATTTGAAGATTAAGTATTTAATAATAATTATCCACTAAACTTCTAAAGTGAAATCAATTCAAAATAATATTGCCAAGTATATTATATATAATATTAGTGATATTTTATATTTATGTAAATTTGTTGGGGGTTTTTATACTTTCAACATACAATTGTTTTTCTTTTGTTCTAAATGATTAGTACAAATTAAGCCCGAAGTTTTAATACATATTTAATTATACGTATAAATATGTATGCATATAAGATTAATTTCAGATCTTATATTTAAATTTTCAGTATTAAAATAATCATTGTTAAAATGAAGAATTACTATTTGTATTTATCAAATTCAGTTTAAACTTTATTTATACAATGATTTTTCTAAAAACTAGTAATTATTACATTTTATTACTAAACTAAAAATCAAAAATAGCCAAACAATATAACAGTATGGTACAAATTAAATTCTTTTATAAATTTACTAAATGTAATTAGTTATCATTGGCGCAATATATCAATGTGTGTTTACCATGAGTATTTATCCCATGAGGAGGCAAAATGGAACATTAGCCCTGTCTTGAAAAATTAAATGAATTTTAAATTTTAATGAATTGAAATTTACATAAGTATAAAAATTCGAACATGATGGTTATTGTATTGAAAACTTATTATTTATCAAACACCATTCAACTGTTTTTATCTTTTTGTGGTATTTATTTATTACGTTTTAATATTATGCAGGTACATTTTAAGTTTTATTTTTGCCCTCTACAGAAATTTCATCTATGAATTAAATAACTTTAACATTTCAATCTCTTATAAATTTAAAACTGTTTATTTATATTTATATATATTAGTATCATGAGTTTATCTACAAATATTATCTTATAAAAATTTTAATTGGATGTTATTTTAGTTGAGATCACCATTTGTACTTCTGTAATTAGTGTAGCTCTTGTGACTTTTTTTTTATTTGGCGATCCAAAGAAAACTGCTTTCACATTACTTTCTCAGCTATTTTGACTCACAAGAAAAGGTTTAAAAATATATAGACTAACATCTATTGTGTAGTATATTGTCTTATATATACATATATAGAAAAAAAATTGTATTGTAGCCTGTAGGACATAATGTGATACTTATTAATTTTGAAAGTGTAAGGTGAGAGATTATTTTTATTTATGCCACTGAAGACAAAAAGTTCACGATAACACTGTATCTATATATAAATAATAAAAATATTTATATTAATACAAGTATTTTTTTATTATATAAGATTATATCAATTAGTGAAATAAATATCATTCTAGCAGTAATTTCACTTAAATAATTAAATGACCAATGAAAGATATTCAGTTAATTTTTTTAACATCTAATGGTTTAACCATTTTTATATTTGCGCTAATGATTAATATATATTTTTTCTTAAGTAAAAGTTACCTGTAATTTTTAAGCTCAAGACATTTTTAATTAGCCTATTAGTAACAAAGTTCTTTAATAATCATGTAGTATTTTTACATGTAAGTTTCTCATTTAACAATTAAACTTTATGATTTTTAAAATGCATATAATTATATTATAATATCAATTTATGTTTCTTACATTTTACATTACATTCACACCAGTATTAAATAAAAATCAAAGTTATTAAATTTTAAAATGCATCATTTTTTAAGGCGGCTCTCTGTAGTAAATATTTATGACAAAATAGACCTAAACGAGTTCCAACGTATTAGCTTTAGTTTTACTTAAAAAACAATTCTGAAAACAATTTTATATTTGTAAAGAACTCTATTTTGGATCGTACGAATTACATTATCTCCAATCAACTGATGCTTGTCTTCAATTAGAACGGGTTCAGCAAAAATTTTTATGTTACATGAAACATTCTCTTAACGTAAACTGCACCCCTCACGATTATATTCCTCTTCTCAGTTTGGTTAACTTATCTTCCCTAGCTGACCGTCATCGCTCCAATAATCTATCTTTCCTTAACAAACTCCTAACAGGCTTGGTCGATTCCCCATCCCTTCTTTCTCTCATTAACTTTAGAGTTCCTGTTAGGTCCACCCGCAATAATCATCCTTTCTTAATACCTTTCTGCACTACAAACTTTCTAAAAAATGAACCTATTACGAGAATAATGAAATTAGCCAATGAGGATCCATTGTTCCTTTCATAGTTTTACTTTTGTATTCATTGTTTAGTTTAATTTTATTTTATACTTTGCTATATTATTCATGTTATGTTATTGTATGATTGTATTGTACATTACCAAAAATAAAATTTTCAAAAACGTTAATATTTTATAAAAAGTAAAATATAGATTTATTGTTATAATATTAATAAAATTAAAAATTGGCTTCATACGATCCAAAATAGAGTTCATTATAAATTCAAACCTGTCCCTAAAATTATTTTCAAAATAAAGCATAAGTCTATAAATTGGAACTAGTAAGTCTCTTCAATACAAAAATTATGAGTGTAATAATATTTTCAATAAATTATTTGACATGTGCATGCGAGTGCATACTCTAACCCCATATATTATATCACGCAATCATACAATGTTGTTTACACACGCATACACAAAATGACATTAAATAAATTTAATTATTGCCTATATAATAATCCTTAAATACGGATAGCTGCCTTAAGGGGCCTCTCTACTCCCAATATTTTTGTAAAAACTACCTAAACGCTTGACAATATTACTTGTAGCTGTGATCGGATTTCAATTCTGAAAAAAGATTAGAATTGAGAATTAAGTGTTCTAGAGATTGTACGTCGTACTTTTGTCAATTTTTATTTTCTACTCACATAAAAAAATGATTGTATATTGTAAAAAATATGTTTTTAAAAATACAATTAATAAATTATAAATTTAATTATGTAAAAAAGTACTTCGTACGATCTCTTGTAAATTTATAGCTGAATCTAAATATTTTTTCAAAATTTAAATCCGATCATTTCAACTACATGTTTTTTTGTCAAGAAAAACTACTAAATTGTTCAGTTTTTTTTTTTCATATATTTCTCCTTGTGTTATCAACGACATGTGCATGCGCGTACTACCTTCTTGTTTTGTATATGCGGGACTGTACTACACACACCCCAATATTCATTTACGACTACCACAATGACAACAATAATGTGGGTTTTTTTTTATGAAAATTGCCTTTATTGAACTCCTTAATAAATGGCAGTAGAGAGGCCCCTTAAACATAATTTAAAAGGGTTACCGGTATTTTTCCCGAATGAACTTTTTCCTGAATGGTGTTTTATCCAAAAGTCCGTAGACCTGAAACGGTTGATAACACTCCAATAACACGGCTCTACAATTACAATGATTTCGTTTTACTTGTATACAAGCGATAATAATATCAAAAATATCGGTGCAAAATACAAATCGGTTAAATGTTCTTTATGAAGCGAACATAGTTATAGTACATAAATTATACATATAGGCATATGTCATTGTAACGACAAACTAATTTCTAATCTAAAATGATTAGAATGTATAGCAATAGTTGTATTTTTGTTATAGCATAGATTAAATAATACATTAATTATTAATAATATATTTAATATATAGTTATAGGTATAAAATATAATATATAGAAAATACATACCATACTCATAGTTATAACAAAATTTTTAAAAATTTTAATTTTGGGAATAATAACTATCGGGAAAAAAGGTTTTGGATTTTCTGATAAAATAGTAATCGGGAAAAAGTTTATTCGGGAAAAACGGCGTGTACCTTTAAAAGTTTATGTTTATTGTCTATTATATAATACTTTTTTTTTTAGATATAATCTAATTCATTTTACTTGTTACAATTAAAATATTAGGTTTATTAATATTTTTAAAGTACATACCTTTATTAATAAATTTAAAAATCATAATTTCTCATATCTATTTAATTTGATTTATGTTTATATTATTTTAATATCTTCTACGTATAGATTAATTGTTTGTAATTTCCGCCAATACTGTTATTGCTATTCAATTTAACAGCTGTATATTACAGATGACTTAATTATAATCATATTATTGTAATGTTTTAAATCAGTTTTTTTATCATCACATTGTATAATTTAACAAAAAGTCAACTAGGAAATGTTAATTTTATATTTTTACAATACATTTAAAAATAAAGTAAAAAATATTTAAAATGAAAATGAGTATAAAAAGCATAAATCAAAAAAAAAATTTATTGAAATATATTAGATGAAATTTTAATAGTGAAAACTTAAAAATTATAAAAACTTTTTTTTTTAATTATTTGCCCATTTTAATTAACGATGAAATCATAATTGAAAGATCTGAAAGTTGGTAATTATTCTAAGAGTAAATTTATATGTTAAAATACCTTAATACTATTTAAGAACCTACCTCTTACCAAATCGTTCATACCGTAAAAATACTTAAATATAATCTCTAATATTGAATGTTTAACTTGAAATCAAAATAATAATTCATAGTTTAAAAATATTATTTTAATTATAAAATGTATAATTGTTTTGTTTTTTTTTTTTTTTTTTTAACGTCTAATTAATGTATATTTACATTATATGTACAGGGAGAATAATATAGAATTATTTATAATACAGTAAATTACAAATATTGATATTAGGTTACAGAAGTAGAGTAATTTTAGATATTTTTTTTAAAAAGTCTCAATTTTCCAAAGCATATAATTATATATAGATGTATTTTATTCATATTAATTTTTAGTTCTTATTTTTTTAATTATTATTTATATAAGTATTTACATGCTATTTTAACCATACCATTGGTCATTAATTAGAATCATATTATTTACGTCTATGATTTTATATTATATTTAGAACTAATATTAATATATTTGCCATTCTTCTCCTAAAATATTTTTATAATTCAAATGATATTCTGTATAATTAATTCAACCCAAATATATTGTATGTATGTATATATACATATATGTATATGTATTAAAATTTCCAAATTATTGTTAATATTATATATATATTTTTTTTTATTAAAAAAGTGTTTTATGACATGAAACTATAGTGTATAATGTAAAATGTATATACATACATACACATCACATTTACATAATACATATTAAGATTTAGTAAACTAATTACTAAGTGTAAGGTGTAACTGTATATGATGCCATAGTTAGTATTAATTTTTATTTTTATTTTTATTATTATTTTATTATTATTATTATTATTATTATTATTATTATTATTTTATTATTATTATTATTCTTATTATTAGCATCATAATTATTATAATGTCTGTCATTCTTTAGTATATTTTAATTTAATTTTTTTTTTATTATTACATTAATTTTTAAAATAAACCTGAACATCACTTTTCACATGCTGCAAAATAAGAATGATTGTAATCTTGTATATATATATTCGTGTCATGGTTTAATTTGTAATATAGACTATATTATTTATATGTTAATTTTTGTAACGTTTGACCGAGAATAAAAATTAAATAATATTATGTATAATAAATATTAGTATATAAGAGAATTCCTAATTATGTGTTCATTATTTCATAAATTATTTACCCTATTTTTTAAAATATATTATAATAATGAAAATATGCAGTCATTATTATATTATTGTACATAAATATTTTAACATTTCATCATTATTTTATAATTTAAATCATTATAAAACTATGATATTGAACAGACAAATTAATAATTATTGTAAAATTTGGATAGAAAAACCTAAAAAAAAAATGTATTTTAACTAAATGACCAATCATGATCATATGTATTTGTATGAATAAATATTGGTATGAAGTTTCAAGCAAGGCCGTAGCTAGGCACTGGCAAGAGGGCTCTTGCCAGGGACTCAATATTACATATAGGCGCAAAATTTAGTTACATTTATAAATAAAAATTAAATTTTTAAAATTTTTATTGATAAACAATGTATTTATTAATATATTATAATAATTTATTATTTTTTTTTTTTTTTTTAATTTAATTTTTATTGTACATAAAATTATATCAATAAAAAAAAAAAACATGGTTTTAATAATAATATTTTAACAAAAAAATATAAAATTGATGAGGTTAAATATAATTTATAAACTACTATATATTTTTTTATAATAGGTACCGAAATAATATTATGGTATAGTGTTATAGACTATAGTTTGATTATATAACCCGTATTATTGTCAAGTTTATTTCAACAAATTTAAACAATTTAAAACATCTATTTCTATTAAATGTTTATATAACCTAACCTTCATTATTTGACTTCTCTTTTAAAAAATTGTACACATTTAAAGTGCTTGCAATTCTTCAGATATAGGTGTAATTTCTATAGAGTCGTTAATAGTATTACATTTTGTTACAATTTCTGGACCAATAATATCACACAATTTATCAAAGTTCAAATTCTTTTCAGTCAAACAAGGCTCATCAACTGCAGCTACTAGACTTTTGCCAAGACATTTATCAAAATTAATATTAATTGGATTCCATGGGTAAAGTCCACACAAAATGCTCATTAATTAGAAATAAAATACTTTCGTAGTGCCAATAACTGTACACTTTACCCTACGCCCTACCTAATGGTTATGAAATTAATTAATAATTTATGTTTAATGAATAATAACTATACATTTCCATTAATTTGTTTTTAATTGTTTAACAGTTAAATGATTTTATTTTTAGGATAATATATATAAAAAAAAAATAAGGTAGGTATATATTTTGGGGCGCAAATTTAGATCTTTGCCATGAGCACCATAACCCCTTACTACGGCTCTGGTTCCGAGTGACAATAAAATGTTGATATTGATTTATACAATGAACTAAAACATAGAATACAACAGAGAAAAATAAAAGATGATTTGTGTTCATAAGTACAATATTGTTTCTGTTAATTGCATTCCATTTAAATTTTATATTTATTTGAGTTAAGTACCAATATTTAGTAAAATTATAATTAATGTTATAAACTACCTACTATTAAACAATGACACTATTTTTCAGAATTGTTAGAAATTTAGAATACTTAGTATTAATCAATGACCTATTTAACTGCTTAATTTAACATTTTTGGATAAATCGAAAATTGTTTTCAGGACAGATTAGTTGGGTAAGTTACCAAGAATATCTTCTTTGGACTGCTGCGACAAAACACGGGCTGCATAATTTTTTAAGTTTTAACTTTAAATTATATTATAATCTATAATCATCACTATTCGGCCAATGGTTTATAGACTTATAGTGGATTAATATTTAAACGAATACAGGATGTAGGAAATAGGAAAATCGAAAAATAAATACTCATAAATTTTTTGTCATCATATTTTATATTATAACATTGATTTTATATTTTTAAAATTGCCGCTCAAATGAGTCAAATGACTGATAACACGTAATGTTATCATATTATCTACGTACAATTTTAATCATGATCAATTTTTACAAAATAATTATTCTTTATACTGTGCTTGTATGTTGTAGACTTGTAGTTTTTTACAATATTTTAACATAATATTGCCATTTTGTAAAAAAAATATCAAAAGACATTTAAAATAAAATTCAAATTCAAACATACTATAGAAATATAATTATTTCGTACAAATGATAATTATAACCAAGTAATTCTTAATTTGTCGAAAACGCTTTGTCTCTTTCGTGTCATTGTTATTTATAACATCCCCAGTCTAAAGTCGTCGAGTAGGTATTTATTACATAAATACAATAGAATAATGTGATTTTATATAAACATTTTTTTTTTTTTTTCAGAAAATTAAATGGAAGTCTGCGTTGATAATTTCGAATCTGCTATTAATGCAGTTACAGGCGGAGCTCACAGACTGGAACTATGCAGTGCTTTAAAAGAAGGAGGTTTAACTCCATCGTTAGAACTTTTTAATACCTTGAAACCTATAGTTTCCATACCTATATTCGTTATGATCAGGCCTCGGAACGGGGAAGATTTCATCTATTCTAATGAAGAAATAAAAATTATCCTTAAAACTTTAATTTTGTTTAAAGAAGCTGGAGCCAATGGTTTTGTATTCGGTGCTTTAAACAACGATAAAAGTATAGATATTGACACGTGTGCGTCTGTTATTTTATCTGCTTATCCCTTGCCGGTTACATTTCATCGTGCATTTGATGTAGCCACAATGAATCCAATCGATATGGCAAATAAAATAGCAGACTTAGGTTTTAAACGTTTGTTAACTAGTGGTAGATGTTCTAAAGCTATAGAAGGAAAATTGTTGATTAAAACTTTAATCGAAACAATGAAAGATCGTCTTATTGTTGTTCCTGGTGCTGGTATTGAAATAGGAAATCTTGAAGATATTTTAATTACTACATCAGCAATTGAATTTCATGGATCTGCAAAAACATTAATACCAAAAAAATCTATTTATATTACAGATTGTAATATTGTAAAAGAATTACTTAATATTTATAAAAAGAATTGTCAACAATAGAAATAATATGTACCTAGGGCTAGCAGATTTTGATCTTTCCACTTTGGTGGGCCTACTAAATTATTTATGTAATTATTACTTTTTTTATTATTTTTTTGATGTCTAAAAATGTGCAATTTTTATAAAGAGTTATAAATATTAACAGTAATAAAATACATAAATATAATATATACAAAGTTATAAGTATTTAAAGATACCAAAAAAATTAAGCATTATTTAAATTATATAACATCTTATTTAGGAGATAATTATGGACATAAGATATTTTATGGGAAGGAATATTAAAAGTAATTGAATCCTAATGGAGTAAAACTTAACACAGAAAGAAATAATCGAAAAGAGATCAGACATATCAAGGGAGTTATGGGAGTTATCATGGAAGTGATCAAATTACGATCAGTATCATAGCATTGGAAATTAAAATTGTAATATTTGTTATATTTAAAATAAGTTTGTATTGTTTTAGTAATGTATGAACCAAGTTTTATAATTTTTAGTTAAATTATAAAGCCAATTTATAGCTTTGAAAATTTTTAAAGTTAAAAAAGTATTTTCTATAAAATATATTCTTAGACAGTTCTTAATTTTTAAAATTTAAATAAATAATTTTATTATGAATTTATATTCTGTATAAACTGTATCATTTCATTAAAATATTAACAATATAATATTTTGTTAATAAATTATCAGTTAAAATAATTTAATTAATTTAATTAGTCAAATAAATCCTAATTATTCAAAAACGTTACTTTCATGGAATACTATGCTTTCCATCTGTTTGTTGATACATAATACAACATTTGTTTGACCATAATTCTTTTTTTCATTTTTTCATTTTTTCATTTAGCCAAAGGTTTAAACAGTATGATTATTTCTTTTAATTCAATTTTAAAATTTGGAATAATCAAGACCATAATTAAATTGTAATTATTATGTAAACATTTTATTTTTTAAATTATTTTATGTAAATACAAACAAAATATTTTATTACTAAATATGACTTGCTTATACAAAAATGAATTACCTATTAAAATCATAATTTAAAAATATGTAATAGATCCAAATTTATTGACATGGGCAATCCTGATGAGATATCCGATATAAAAGGTAAAATGGAAATTTATGAATATGTAATTTATTATTGGTTATGTACCTATACATAATAGCATGCATTTATATAATTATAGGTAACATTTTATTAAAATCAAGGATAATAATTCAAATTCAAATATAAATAAGTGCAATTTGGTAGGGTTTGGAAGTGCTTAACACCCTCGATTTCTAAATTAGCAAAATACATTTTTTTAATTAATTGCATAAATGTCACTTAATCTGAATTTTAGTACCTTTTAATTTTTTCATTAGGAATATAAAATGAAAAAAATAATAAAATTGGAGAGGTTGACACATCTAATAATAATAATATAACCTAGATAATTATATTTTAGATTCTGAGCGAAGCGAAGAATGTATTGGTTTTACAATGATGTGTGAATTTTTTTTGTTTTTTTTTTTTTTTTTTTTTTTTTTATTCTGTAAACATTTTTACTACCCGAAATAATGCTCCGATTATCACGAATAGGGTATGTTTCCGGTAGCAAAGTGGATCTAGTTGGTACTTTATTTAGGTCATTTTTCGAATTTCTCAAAATTGACCCTAAGCGGTAGAAAAAACTTCAAAAAAATGACGAAAAAACGGCATTTTTCACGAAAAATGAAATTTTGACGAATTCGATTTCTATATTTCTCGATAACTCGGGCAATTTTTAAGATAGAGACTTGAAAATTTTTTTGGGTGTTCACATAGCTACTATATATATGTGGTATAATTTTGGAACCGTTATGTTAATTTTTCTACAAAATATTGGACTTTGAATATTTCGTAAAATTCACGTTTTTACGTATATAATGTGTGATAAAATTGTCAATTTTGGGTATTTAGGTCTGAAAATTTTACTGAAATATACTTACATATTAGTTAACATCATACTAAAATATTAGAAAAATCCCAAGTCACAATTTTTTTTTTATAGCTGTTTTAAGTTGATATTTTTAGTAAAACGAAAATCTTAGAATCCATACGTATAAATAAATATTCTGAAAACACTTTTACTACCCGAAATAATGCTTAGATTTTCACGAATAGCGAGTTTCAGATGTAAAAGTGGATGTAGATGGTACTTTATTTAGGTCGTTTTTCGAATTTTTCAAAATTGATTATAAGCGGTAGAAAAAACTTCGAAAAAATGACGAAAAATGAAATTTTGACGAATTCAATTTCTATATTTCTCGATAACTCGGGCAATTTTTAAGATAGAGACTTGAAAATTTTTTTGAGTGCTCACATAGCTATTATATATATGTAGTAAAATTTTGGAACCGTTACATTAATTTTTCTCCAAAATATTGGACTTTGAATATTTCGTAAAATTCACGTTTTTACGTATATAATGTTTGATAAAATTGGCAATTTTTGGTATTAGGGTCTGAAAATTTTACTGAAGTATACTTACATATTACATAACATCATACTAAAATATTAGAAAAATCCCTAATCTCAATTTTTTTTTATAGCTGTTTTAAGTTGATATTTTTAGTTCAAACGAAAATTATAATCTGACTGAACTTCGCTCAGAATCGTTTTTACGAATGCAATGGTTTATCATTGCATTCAAATTCTAATTAAAATTAAACGCTATGATTCGTACACCTGTATCCTGTGCGGCAGGAGTATCAGCTCATCTTTTTTTTTTTATTTTTAAAATTTTATAATATATAATAATTTAAAAGTCAAAAATAATTTATAACCATAAAATAGGAAATATAACATAAGTGTAGATTATTATTTTAACAAGTTGGTAGGTGATACAATTTTTTTAGAAAAATATAATTTGTAATATAGATAACTATTGGTATTGGCTAATAACTATAAATCATTAATTTATATAAAGTCATTAAAATTTCTTCCAGTTGTTTCTCTCATTTCGAAATAATCACCTGTTAAACATTAATTTAAACATTAATTGGAATCACTTTAATATAAATACATTAAGTACCTATATACATACTACCTAATGTTTGCAGTCAGAATTATTAAAAACAGTTTGATTTTGATGATTTTATATTGAAGCAAAATGTAAAAAAAAAAAATATTTTAGTACAACTGCGTTGTACCACAGATTATATCACCAGCTGCGATATAATCAAAATTTTGACTAGGTATTGCATAAAAACTAAATCATACGTTCAGTGGCGTATTTATGGAAGGGGTGGTTGACCGGGTTTAAACCCACCCCATGACCAAAAAAATTTAAAAAATTATAATATATTATACCTACCTACTATTAATAAATATTATTAATAATAATAATAATAACAATATTATTTATTGCTAGATATAGGTACCTTTTTTTTTTTAATCGTGTTTTATGTGTATTAGTATTATACTATTATTAGGTAGGTTAAATTTATTAAGTATGGAAATTACAAATATCTCAAATATCAATATTGTTATTTTTAATTCGTTCATTATTCTATGGCTTTGATTTGATTAATGAGAAATGTAGCGTAACCCACGTCCCACGCGTGTAAACAAATAAAGATCAACTGCGACACTGCATATCCAAAGAAAAATAATTCTTATTATACCTTATACCTAATATAATATAGCAATTTATTTTATCATTATTCTAAATATACCATATACCTATCATTTTAGAGTCTGAGCGAAGCGAAGAATGTATTTGTTTTACAATGATGTGTATCTTTTTTTTTTTTATGTCCGAAAACACTTTTACTATCCGAAAGAATGTTCCGATTTTCATGAATAGCATATGTTTCCGGTTGGAATACTACCTACACGCTACACAGGTATAAGTATACAAATAAATATATATTTAAATTATTAATATAAAATTATAAAAAATAACTAAGCAATGTTAATATTTTAGTTAAAATTGTACAAATTATAAATAAAACTCATATTGGTAAGTATATTAAAAATTTAAAAAAATAGATCTCATACGAAAAAAAAAATTCTTAGCCAAAATACTATGATTAATATTTATAATTGTAATACAATGTCAATAACATAATATTTTAGATAGGATACATGAAGTTTCTTAATGACCATACGAACTAAGAGTAAAATAGTAGATTATATGTTATTATGACAAATATAAATGATACCTACCTTTATTGGGGTTTACATTTTTGGATTTCTCCGTCACTAAAAATGTATTATATTAACATTATTATAAAATTTATAATTTAAGTATATAAAATTATAAAGTAAGTTTAAGTATTTGAGTATTATAAACTCTTAGGTATATTATCATTATTAAAATTATTTCAATATTGATTACCTACCTTTATTATTATTTTGACTTTTATCTTTAGGAGTCTTTTTAACTAAGAATATATTTTAACATAATTATTTTATATTATTATTATTTTCAAAATTATAAATTATAATATATTATATGTATCTAA
Organism: Tetraneura akinire; assembly: GCA_021307375.1. Taxonomy (NCBI): domain Eukaryota; kingdom Metazoa; phylum Arthropoda; class Insecta; order Hemiptera; family Aphididae; genus Tetraneura; species Tetraneura akinire. The sequence continues at coordinate 3,726,865 of JAIUCT010000011.1, forward strand.
TAAAAAAAAAAAAAATTGTTGAAAATAGTCATATATAGGTAGGTACTTACATAAGGAAATAATTAATATTATATATGTTATGTTATGTTATGTTATGTTATATTATATTATCTACAATCTACTTATGCATCATGTCATCATCTATAAATATATTTATAATATAGGTAGTACGTATAGATAACTAAAATAATTTTAAACATTTTCTAAACAAATTTCCTCGTACACCAACATCATATAATTTAGATACCTATTAATTAATGAAATATAATTATACCATTATTTATGGTAGGTATATATATTTATATACTAAATATGGAAATACCTAATATTGATATACTTTGTGAAAATAATTTGCTTAGTCATTAATATGTAGTATTACAGTAAATTTTATTTTAATTAATGTCATAAGTGTACATTTATGTATTATGTACATAATATTATGTATAGGTGGGTACTGTGTACACAATACACTCGTGCAAAAGAAAGCACGATAAAGATATCTTTGATTGAAGAGTGGTATTTTTTTAATTTAAATATAGGAGTAGGTATATCGTATATTTTATTTATAATAATAAATATTAACAATTTATACTTAGATAGTAATTAATATTCTTGAGTGCTGTCTCATTAAATAATAATTCATTTTAATGTAAATTATAACATATTACATATAGGTAGGTACTACTTAATATGAATTAAAAATATTAAATAATAAGAATTAGGAACCTTTACTAGATGAGCCTTCATTAGTTGTAACGGCCACGTCTATAAAAATGTTAATACTTTGTATTAAGCATATCCATATTTCTTATTTTTATTACTATTTTAATATTTCTTTAATTATATGAACAATATAAGTTTATATGAACGAACTACCAAATAATAAACTATTACTATAAATTATAATATATTACAATAATTTTTAAAATCATAAAAATAAATAATTTAAAATATTAGTAATGATGATGATTTAAGTTGCTATTTTATAGTTACTATTGGATATTTAAATATTTTGGATTAATAAATTAGGTATGTCACTTATAGTTTACATTAAATAAAAACTCGATTCCATCATATATAGGTATACCTACCTATTTATTTTATAACAAGTTACAAGTGTTCAACACAATAATATAAATGTATTATTTGTAATTTTCAATGATTAATGAGTTTAATTTTTTTTTTTTTAATTTTATAAATTCTTTATTGTATATTGTAGGTAAATAGTAGAAAATAGAAATAGGTATAATTAAAAACTAATATACATGTCGTTTATTATTACTTTTAGTCTTTGTTTCAATTTCACGAACTAAAATGTCTAAAATGAATAGGTAGTTAAATTTATACATAAACGTAATAAATATATTTTAAAATAAGTGTTCACCATAATAAGATAAATGTATTGATTTTGTAATTTTCGATTCTGGGCGAAGAAAGAATATACAAGTATTGCTTTTACAATGATGTGTGAATTTTTTTTCATTTTTTTATGTCTGAAGACACTTTTATTACCCGAAATAATGCTCTAATTTTCACGAATAGGAATAGCATATGTTTCCAGTTGGAAATTAGATATAGGTAGCTTGTACTTTATTTAGGTCATTAATAGAATTTCTCAAATAGAAGAAACGACTAAAAAATAACGAAAAAACTGCATTTTTCATGAAAACTGAAATTTCGACGAATTCTATTTCAATATTTCACGATAACTCGGGTAATTTTGAAGTTAGAGACTTGAAAATTTTATTGGGTTTTCAAGTCGGTATTATATATGTTAAAATTTTGGAACCGTTTCGTTAATTTTTCTACAAAATATAGGACTTTGAATAGGTATTTCGTAAAATTCTCGTTTTTATGTAGATGTACTTGTATAATGTTTGATAAAATTGGCAATTTTAGGCATTAAGGTCTGAATATTATACCGAAGTAGGTATATGTACATATTATTTAACATGATATCAAAACATGTGAAATGTCCTAAGTCTCAATTTTCTTTATATTTGTTTAAAGTTAATATTTTTAGTTTAAACGAAGATCTTAGAATTTATACTCGTATATGAATAGGTATTCTTCTTATTATTTCTCAATACTTTTACAATAAAAATTAATAGAAAAGTCAAAAAATTTAGAAATTTTTTATATATTATATATTATTTTGATATATTTCTTAAATATTAGGAAAATCTCAAGACTCATTTTTTTTTTTTTTTTTTTTTTATAGCTTTTTAAGTATAAAAAGAAAAGCTAATACTCTTGCTGCACTGCTGCAGGGATACAGATATGTAAATCATAGTGTTTAATTTAATTAGAATTTGAATGCAATGATAAGCCATCGCATTCGAAAAAAGTATTTTGAGCGAAGTTATGTCAGATATGGGAATTTAGGTGACAAGGGATTATATGAACATTTATATTATCATTGTATACAAATTCTAATTAAAATTAAACACTATGATTTGCAAACATGTATGCAGTATCCCTACGGCAGGAGTATCAGCTCTTCTTTTTAATTTTCTAAATACATTATCGTATAATTTAGGTATCCAGTAAAAAAGTAGAAATAGATATAATTAAAAATTAATATAGTTACATAGGTATGTTTATTATTACTTTTAGTCGTATCATTTTTATGAACTAAAATAAATAATTAAATTTATATATTAACGTAATAAATGTAATAATAGATAGTACTATTTTAAATTATAAAATTTAATACATGTATAATAAATAGACAAATAGGATATTATAATACAAAATTAAGTAAACATGATATATTATTGATATTATGTTATAAATTAATTTTAGTAATAATCGGTAGGTAGTTACGTATGTTATATTTAGTATATCTATATAGTGAGATTATCTTAGTCCCTCATAAATCCTACACACAAATTTGAATTCCAAATTTAGTTATTATTAGATAAGTGCCTATATAATTTTATAAAATGTTTGCCAAATTCCATTGGCGTGGGTACGGTGATTATAGGGTAGTAATGTGAGCAGAGAATATTCTTGAGAACAGTGGCGTATCCAGGGGGGGTTTGGGGGTTGTACCCCCACCCCCCCGAAAATTGTTAAATATTTAAATAATATTAAAATCTCGTATAAATAATAAAATATAATTTTTTTTGTTTGTTTTTAAGTATGAAGACAATTTTACTATCCAAAATAGCATATTATTCCGGTTGGAAAGTGGAAGTAGTTGTTACTTTATTAAGGTCATTTTTCGAATTTCTTATAATTGACCCTAAGAAGTAGAAAAAACGACGAAAAAACTGCATTTTTCAAGAAAACTGAGATTTTGACGAATTCGATTTCAATATTTCACGATAACTCGGGCAATTTTTAAGTTAGAGACTTGAAAATTTGGAAGGGTATTTATATTGGTACTATATACATGTGGTAAAATTTTGGAACCGTTGCGTTAATTTTTCTACAAAATATATAGGACCTTGAATATTTTGTAAAATTCTCGTTTTTATGTATACCTATAATGTTTGATAAAATTGGAAATTTTGAGCATTAAGGTCTGAAAATTTTACTGAAGTGTGTCTACATATTACTTAATATCTTATTAAAATATTAGAAAAATAGTCACTTTTTTTATAGCTGTGTAAAGTTGATATTTTTAATTTTTTTGTTTTTTTTTGGTTTTATGTCTGAAGACACTATGACTTTTATTATCCGAAATAATGCTTCGATTTTTACGAATAACAAATGTTTTCGGTTGAAAAGTGGATGTTTTTGGTACTTTATTTAAGTCATTTTTCGAATTTATCAAAATTGACCTTATGCGTTTGAAAAAACTACAAAAAAAACGACGAAAATACGGCAATATATTAATCAATACCTACATTATCTGACTGAACTTCGCTCAGAATCGTTTTTCGAATGCAATGGTTCATCATTGAATTCAAATTCTAATTAAAATTAAACACTACGATTTTCACACCTATATCCCTGCGGCAGGAGTATCCCTTCCCTTTTTATTTCTATAATTAGCATAATAAATAATAATCTAATAATAACAATAAATACAAACAAAATTAAAATTATTTAATTTGTTAATTTTTTTTAACCCCCCCCCCCCCCCCCCAAAAAAAAAAAAAAACTATTAGAATAAACTATTAACCGAGTATACTCTGAATAGACATATTTGTGAGATCCGATATTCTAAAATATAATTTCAAAAAAAATTGTTCAACATACACTATTAATAAATCGATAAAAACAGATAAAATATAAAATTACAAAAAATATTCTTGAGAATATTCTCCAAAAAAATTATTTTGGTAATTTTACATCACTATTACAGCCTACAGGGTGATCAGTTGTCTTTTTATAACACGACGATAATATTTTTAAGTTGATTTTATCACACGCTTTTTAAAATATACTCGTATATAATATAATGTTATAATTTATATTTTTTATTGTATGTTATTTTTTAAAACTATTGTACATAATATTATTCCCAAAAGCTTCTATACAAATAATTGTATATAATTAAATATTTCTTTAGTTGAAAAAACCTATACCTAATAAAGAATGGATATAATTCATAAAGATTTAGTTACGGCAAGGTCTATATTATCTACATTCAATTGTTTCAAATTTATTTAAAGTTTTATCTTGATCATTACAGGTGATTAAATAATGTAATATTAATTATAACAATAGGTACCTTCTTCTGTTGATAATGACGCTTCTGTAAAGTTTATAATTTAAATTATAATTTAATATATATATATATATATATATATATATATATATATATATATATATATGGTATACAGTCATTTGGTTGCATCACTTTGGTCGCGGTAATATTGGTCGCATCAAATTGGTCGCATGACATATTGGTCGCTTTACATATTGGTCGTATAACATATTGGTCGCAAGTTTATTTATTTATTCATATTGAGTCTTTATTTAAATGGTGTACATTTTTATAATTTTAATTAAAATTGTCGCCGTTTGATTGGACATAGGAAATACCGAAGCTGGTACAAATGTAGTATATTGCTACAATAAACGGTACAACGAATACTGATAAATTAAACAATATTATATAAATTATTAAATATAAACTAATAAACTATAATTTTCCACATCTTTACGTAGCTATAATGAAATGATCTCTTAAAATAAGTTTAATGATTGAAAATTTACCAAGAACAAATAACGAGGTTGAAGGATGGCATAATGATTTTAATTTGACTTTTTTTGGCATTTTATTAAAACATTGCAAAAAAAAGGAAAACTAGCGACCAATATGTTATGCGACCAATATGTAATGCGACCAATTTGATGCGACCAAAGTGATGCGACCAAATGACGTACATCCATATATATATCATATAACATTAATAATATTTGTATAACCACAAAATAGTAAATATAAGAAAATATTAAAATAATAATATACTTATTATTTATTTGTATAATAGGTACGTATTAACTATTTTTAAATTTATAACATTTTTAATACCTATACTTCATGTAATATTATGTAATTTGGTAGGTAATAAAAATGAAATATTCTGAAATATTCTCCAATTAAAAAAAAATGTAATATATGGACAGAAGATATATGAAAATTATAAATACAATTTTGTACTTTATAAACTGTATATTTTCTAATTAATGCAACATAAAAAATATAAAAATATTTAGGTTGCATTAAATTATATTATTTTTTTAAAAAAGGTTTACCTAAAATAAAGGATCATTTAATTATTTATTTTTATAATTGGTTTTTTTTTGCATATGACATAAAATAATAATTGTATAATAATATACCTACTCGTATAGCTTTGCATTAACTTTTATATAATTTTTCATTTAATTAAATATATTTATAGATTTAAAAAATAAAGTAAATTTTAAATCAACCAATATACTCGTATTATATTTCGTTCTATTTTCATAAAACATAAATAAAATGATATTATTTAAGATTTAATTATTTACTCGCAATATATTGTACGTATATATAAAATTTTTAATTAATTAAATTATTGATTAGATTTATATTATAATTTTATCTTATTAACGAAATATTAATTTACAGAATTTGCAGGGAACATTAGGAACATATTATTATATATTATACAATTATATTATTGTAAATGCGCATCAGTTGTAGTGTATAAATGACTAATTAGATGCTTAAAAAATGGTATATAAGTTAAATTATTGAAATAAACTATAAACATATCTATACCTGAAAAAGGACAATTAGCCTTAGGAATAGCTGATCCTGATATAAAATTTAACATGGTTATTACGACAAAAGAAAGAATTAGTATATTATTATGTTTCAATAACGCCATTTTATTCTCGTTATAGATATTTTAACTCAAAGAAAAATAATCGGAATACGTATTAACTTTTATAATAATGTTATATGTGGTAGGTACATGAATATATATATAATATGTGTACATAATGTACATAAATATATATATATAACACTTGTACGTCCTTATTATGCGGTACAGTTGTTAGCATTATGTTTCCTATTTATAGTTATATGACCATATACGATAGATATTAATAGGTCGTTATATATAAACTGTAACCCTCTGTCCCTCTGTATTATATATTAACGTTCTACATATACATATAACATAATATATATATACATATATAGGGTTACAGGTGAGAAAATGATAATGGCAATGGTAAAGGGTAAAGGAGAATGTTGTATTTTGATGAAAATTTGAATGCAATGATAAATCGTCACAAATTCGAAAATCGAATCTGAGAGGAGTTCAGTTAGATAATATACGTAGGTATAGGTATTGGTATCAGCGGCGCATCCAGGAATTGTCTAAGGGGGTACAATTATTTTCATATTAAATAGGTACTAAATATAAAATAATATAAAATAATTAATAATATAATAATATATAGACCTGGCCAAACAGATAGCGTTTTTTGTTCTTTACGTTAATGCCAGTGGCGCAACTAGGATTTTGGGGGCCCTGATGACAAATTAAGTGGGGGCCTAATAATGTTTGTTTTAAAAAAAAAAAAATAATATAGGTAGTTTATTATATATTATTTTTATTTAAGTGTTTAAAAATATAATAAACTAAAAAAAAGCAAGGGAAGGGATAATCCTGCCGCGTAGGATATAGGTGTGCGAATCACAGTGTTTAATTTTAATTAGAATTTGAATGCAATGATAAATCATTGCATTCGAAAAAACGATTCTGAGCGAAGTTCCGTCAGATAATGTAAGTATAGGTATTGATTAAAATTTTGACATTCGATATTCGTTAAACTAAAAATATCAACTTTCAACAGCTATAAAAAAAAATTGAGAATATTATTATATAATATACGAGTATTTATACAAAATTAATTATTTATAAGAATATTAATGAAATAAATAATAAATTTATTGACTTATATCTTAATTTGTAAAATTCATTTTTCTGGCTTTAGTATTAGCATATTGATTAATTATTTCATTCATATCTAAAGTTTGGCATTTATTTTTTTCAATATTCAATATGGCAATATTAGATAAACGAGATTGTCCCATAGTATTTCTTAAACAATTTTTTATTAATTTGAGAGTGGTGCCTGATTACAATAAATAATTATAGGTTTGAAAAATAAAAGTCGGGGCCCTTTAAAATTTGGGGGCCCCGATGCTATGCATAGCCATCAGCCCCGGTTGTTGCGCCACTGGTTAATGCGCATCATTGCAGCGGTTAAACAGACGGCTGACTACTGCGGCGGACAAACGAATGGTTGTGCTATTTCACAAAGTTCTCGGCGAACTGGAATCATTTTGTAAATAATATAAGAATAAAATGATCAAATTACGTAGAAAACTGATTCCTCGTGAAAAATAAAATCCAGAGTGCGACAAAAGTTTAAAATAAATTAACATAATTACCTTAGAATCTAAGGCTTAGATCATAATATGTATAATACTCATAACAGACAACATAGATATAGAATCCACCTACATATTTAATACAGTCTAATTGCACTGGATTTTTTTATAAATTAAAACGTGAGATTAAAAAGTTAAAAGCAAGGGAAAGAAATAACTGGTGTGGAAGGGATGCCATGCAGGTGTAAAGAGGATAGTTGGATAGTGTTGAAATTTGATTAAAATTTGAATGCAATAATAAATCATTACATTTGTGAGAACGATTTTGAGCAAAGTTCATCAGATAATATATATAGGTATACCTATACGATTACAGTTTTTACATTTATCAGTTTATAAATAATTTATCATAAAACCCCTAAATGAGTCACCTAAATACCCAAATCTGACAGTACTTCGCTCAGAATTGTTTTTCGAATATAATAATTTATTAATACATTCAAATTTTAATCAAAATTCAACACTATATTCTTTACACCTGTACCTGTGTCTCTTCCATACCATTAACCCTTCCCTTGCTTTTAGATTCTGAACGAAGCGAAGAGTGTATTAGTTTTATAATGATGTGTGTTTTCTTTTTTTTTTTTATATGCCTGAAGACCATTTACTACCCGAAATAATGCTCGAATTTTCACAAACAGCACATGTTTCTGGTTGGAAAGTGGATGTAGTTGGTACTTTATTCAGATAACTTTTCGAATTTCTCAAAATTGACCCTAGATAAAATAAAAAAAACGACGAAAAAACGGCATTTTTCACGAAAACTTAAATTTAGACGAGTTCGATTTTAATATTTCACAATAACTTAGGCAATTTTAAAGTTAGAGACATGAAAATTTTATTTGGTATTCACATAGATACTATATAATATATATGTGATAACATTTTGGAACCGTTAATTTAATTTTTCTTTTTAATTTTTTCATAAAATTCTGATTTTTATGTATATAATGTTTGATAAAATTGGCATTAAGGTCTGAAAGAACAGATACTTCACCCGCAGGGATACAGGTGTACAAATCATGGTGTTTATTTTTAATTAGAATTGGAATGCAATAATAAACCATCGTAATCGAAAAAACGATTCTGTGCGAAGTTCAGTCAGATAGAGTAGGTATTAATTACAATCTTGAAATATATCTTGTTATACGTGTGGGGACCATACGTATATATGTACACATATACATAGTACATAAATCATAAATGAACACCCTATAAAATTTTCATCTCTCTATGATTAATATAAATGCTCATAAAATCCCTTGCCATTTAAATGCTCATATCTGACAGAACTCCCTCAAAATACTTTTTTCGAATTTGATGGTTTATTATATATTGGTATTATTTCGGGTAGTATCTAAAATATATTTTTCATTATTAAGATATCTATAGAAGATATTTATTTAAACATATACACGGTCCAAGGGGGTATGGACCCGAAGTCCACCCCCTTGGTTGCGCCACTGATTGGTATTGATTTAAATTTTCACAAATTTATAAAATGTATACTAATTTTAAATTTAGATGTTACCGCATAAGTTCTAAAATTTTATCACGTGTATAAAATATTTATTTTGCCAGATAATTCTCATATCATTTTTCTAAATATAAATAATAGTGCCTAATTACTTAAATATTCGCTGATTTCATTTTTTTTTTTATGTAATTTTTATATTACGATTTTAATAACATGATTTTCAAATAATGTTTAAAATTTATTACATTTTATAATAAATTAATAAATATAATTTTACCTATATTGAATCATCCTTAATATTTTTTTAGATTCTGAGTAATTGAATATTAAACCATTTGTTTTATAATTGTGTGCGTCAGAAAATCTTTTTATGACTAAAGACATTTTTTTGACTGGAAATAATAGTATGATTACAACGAATAGGGTAGGTATGTTTCTGATAAAGAACTACATCAAATTTACAATTTATTATAAATTCCAATTTTCTAATATCTCAAAATAATTGGAATTATTAATTAATTGTACTGTTTATTGTGTAACTAATTTTATTTCAAAATATTCAAATACCTAATTAAAAATAACTTTGTAAATATTGAATAATATAATAGGACTTAATAGTATTAGTAAAAAATGTTATTTCCATGGAACACAATGCTATATTGCTATCTATCTATTTACTTGACAAATTGAAAATAATTTATTTTTGTTTTATTAAATTTAATATTTTTAGAGAAATTAAGATTATAAATTAACAGTTATTAAATCATTTATGTAAAATACAATTTTATTTTACGTGCAGTCGTGTAGACTCAATATACATTATTTAAATATAAAATATGACTTTATAGTTCATATACATAAATAGATTGGTATAATCAGAATTTATAAATATGTGAAGGATTAAAAGATATTAATGGAGATATTAATTTTGCGAAAATATTTTGGTACCTTGCTTACCTTAGTCCGACGATGGTTAGGTTATTAAAAAAATTTTATTTAGGTACTAATTTATTTCTTTATTATTATTTGTTAATTATTATTATAAATTTGTAAACTATGATCACTAGGTTTAGTATACATTTTTTAGTCTACATTTCACATAAGCACTTCCAATATTTATTGTTTAATGTTACATTATATTTTGTTATATTTTAAAAACATAAAGTCTATTATTTTAATTTTATTTTTATTATAAATAATCATCATGTTAAGTATTCGAATATAAGTATTTGAATATTAGTATTCGAATACTTTTTTGGTATTTTGAATACTTTTTGAATACAAATTATTTGAAGTATTTTAAATATTTTTAAAATACATATTTTAAGTATTCGTATTTGAAAATACAAAATACTATTTTTCAAGCACAATATTAGTTTTATAATACTTAGTTAGTACATTATATCCAATAAACCATGACTAAATTATTTTTATTTAGTCATGTATAAAACTATCAAATTACTATTTTTATGTTAAAAATGTATTTATACAAAAACTGGTTTTTGAAAATCAAAATAGTGATCAAGATTTTGATGATACAGTAGAAAACAATTCTTTTTTTTCTTGGTCAATAGTTTCTATCAATTAATTTTAATTGCTTCCATGCAGTTCTAACTATATAAAAAAAAATGAATAAAGAAATAAAGAGTTAAATTTAATTATGTACTAATAAATTAGTAATAATTATAAATGGGTAATGACTAAAGTATTATTAAGTATTTGGAATACTTAAAAATAGTATTTGTATTTGTATTCAAATACATTTAAAAAAATATATTTGAATACGTATTCTGAATACAATTATTTTATAGTATTTAAATACGTATTTGAAATACAAAATAAAAGTATTCTTAACATGTATGTAAAATAATATACAGATGTAGAAATATTTTGCCTCTGTGGATCTAATTTAAAAATTTTAGCACCCATTACCCATACAATTCACAACTAATGTGCATCTACGACTATGAGTTATTTATATACACACATAATTTAAAATAAAGAAATATGTACAATTTTTTTAAAAAAATACATGGTATCTACCAACTGACCAGGTAGATAGCATATTATTGGACGAGTACCAATTATCTATTCACATTAAAAATAAAATGAAATAAAAATGTGATAATCAGTCAAAATTCATAATATATTTATATATTATATACATATCATATATACAACTCTATAATATATTATATATAATACTCGTATAATAAAATCTCTTAATCATAATTTGCAATTACTTTTAAATGGTTTTCTCTGGCTAATTTTTGTGTAATATCAAAATTTTAAATATATTTTGTTTTATACTTCTTTATAGGAAAATATTGAAATTTTTATTTGATAGATTTAGTCAAACAAGTGGAAAGAATAACAATCCAAATTTATTATAGTTTAAAGTAGCTATCAATAATGTATTATTTAAAAAATGTTATTGTACGTACATTTTAACTGCTTAGCTTAGATAATGATATTTTCGGTGCATTACTTAAATTTTTATATATAATATAATTAAATATAAGTAAATTATTACTCTATGAACAAATCTAAATTAAATAGGTACCTACACCAATATACTAATTTAAAATATATAACAATAAATTAAATATTATTATTTCTTGAATGAATGATATGTATATTTAAAATATACTTCTTAAATTATTTTATTGTATCATTTCTTCGTAAGTAAGATATTGAGCTGTCCCTGTAAACATAAACATACATATAAATTTGGAAACAGTTATGTGGATAATTTTATTGAATTAAAGATTAAATACTTCATTAATAAATATCAAATATATATATATATATATATATATATAATAGGCTTATTAGTAATTAATATAAAAAAGTCAAAAATTTGTATATTAAAATTTATACTAGGTAATAAAACAAAATGATATATTCATGTAGGTACACAATTAATGATCAAAATTTCATAAAACATAAAGTGTCAAAAAACAATTTTTGTAGGGAACTTCATATTCCTATTCACGATCATCTCTGTTTACCAATTAGGTACCTACTCGTATTTATATGTATCAAAAATTAAAACTTAGTTTTAAACTAAATAGAAAAAGCGACCAAAAAATGATAAAACAACGGCATTTTTCTTTAAAACTGAAATTTTGACGAATTCGATTTTAATATTTCACGATAACTGGCAATTTTAAATTTAGAAAATTAAAAATTTTATTGGGTATTAAAAAGGTACTAAATATAGGTACATGATAAAATTTTGAAACGATTAATTTTTCTACAAAACTTACAAAACTATTGAAGCATTTTATTATATTAATGTACATCTTAAATTCTTAATCTATTTCCAAAAGATTGGAAAAATATTAATTTTCAAATTTTTTTAAATGTATTTAAAGTTGAAATTTGAGTAAAATATATATTTAAAATATTTATATGGATACTTCTTATTATATTTCAATATTTTACAATAATGTTAAATAAAATCAACAAAATATTTTGAAGAATTTCAAAAATTTTATTGAAGATCAAATATATTAACTGATGAACTTCGCTCAAAATTGTTTTTATATTATCATTGTAATTATTTATCATTACATTCAAATTTTAATCAAAATTCAACACTATCCTCTTTAAACCTGTATCCATTCCACAGCATCTCTTCTTTTTTTTTTTACATACAAAATACAATAATAATATATACCTATATATATATATTATTAGTAGATAATAATGAATAATTAGATATATTGAATTTTGAAAAGCTATGAATAATTCCTAAATAAGTTCTTCAAAGTATAAATTGGTAATATCCTAAAAGCTAAAAATATGCTCGAGTATGTTTTGTTTATATAAAGTTAACTACTCATAGGTACCTATATATTTGGGATGTATTAGTATATAATTATTAATTATTAATTATATAATTTATGTTTCATACTTTTAATGCTTCTTGATTTTTTTTGAAAAAGTTTATTTCTTGTTCATTTGTTGATATTAATGTGTTTAATTCATTGGTATAATATTCATTCATATTTTTATAGTGAATGCTCGCCAAGGATAATTCATTTTTTAATGATTTATTTTTTTCTTTTAAGCTGGTTATGGAATCTTTTAATTCATCAAGTCCTTTACTGGTCTATGACAATAATAACAAATTTATAAAGATAATTTAATATAAATAAAACTATATTACGTATAATATATGATATTATAATTATACATATTATGAAATAATAATAAGTATTTATAATGTTTTATTTTGATAGGTGTCAACGCAACGGGATTATAACATTTATATTAAGTATGAAAGTACATTGAATTTTTATATTAAGGGGATTGGTGTTGGTCTGTTTTTTCTTCGATTTTGACCATAAAGCTTGACAAAATTTTAGAATTTGCTTAGAGTATTCGTAATTTAATTCTGAAAAAATTTTTTAATTAAGTTTATTACTTATGATATAAAATGATTGTTTTCAAAATTTTGTAATTTTTGAACTTTTCATACCTGAGATAATGCCATGGCTTTGTACAAGGCCACTGGGTGTTAAAAGAGTTAAATAATTTGATTTTTTCATGGTTAATAATAATAAACTTGGTTAAAATGAGAAAAATATTTCTAACGTTTGTGGTAAAGAATATAAACAATTATAATATGTTTTCAGAATTTAAATCGAAGTATTCTAAGTATGTGTAATTTTGTCAGGCTTTTTGCTCTTTAAAGACGCGAAATAAAAATGTCATACAACAAAGTTACCTTGTGCTTGCGCGTATGAGAACAATTAATACGTATGTAGGTACGGGTGACACACGCACACCAATATTCATTTACTATACACGCACTTACACAGCTCATACATACACGCGTATGAAATGCCTATACACAACGCCTTAAAAACGACCGCCACCAATCCCCTTAAAAAAAATATATATATTAATTTATGTTTATAAACTTCTTTATTTTACATTTAAAAAAAATTAAGAATAATAAATAATAGGTAGATAATTTAAGTTGTGTTTCTACGAGTCCCTTACTTTCTATATAACCCCTATAATAAAGTAAAATATAAAAAATAAGAAAACTTACAATTATTGTTTTTCTCATTCCGTACATAAGGCTGTCTTCTACAAGCTGATTATAAGCTTCCATATTTGATTTAAATTCTTCTCGAATTCTAATCAACAATATTCCTCGTTCGACATTAATTACGCTAACTTGTCTTATCACTTCGTCTAATAGGTATAAAATATTATGTAAAAGTTAACATAAAAACAACTATTATCATATTATGAATTTAATTTTTAAATAATTTAATTCTTTTAAATTTATTCCAAGAAAAATTTTGGAAGTTCTAGATCTGTATAAATAGTGGAAATAGTTGCAAAATAAGTAATATATTAGTCATTAGATATTTATTTTTTGTTTAATGGTTTCCATTTTACGTTTAGAAATAATGATTATTTTTTTTTAATCATACTATTAAACTATCCCTTCCCCATTTAAACTGTTCTTTAACTACAGTACTGTAATACTTGTTTAAAAAATTTTAAAGTCAATATTTTATTTATTACGATTTTAATATTTTGAATTAATGTATTATCATGACGAACTGAAAAACTGAGAATATAGCTCTCTTCGGAGTCGACACAGTCCCTGCGTTTTTGCTCGCCAGTATGACATCTGCGACTGAAGTTCTTTTAAAAGGTCGAACACATCCTGTCGATTCGCAGGACCTGTAGACGCAACTCGGCGCCACGTTTTTCCATTTTCTTCCCATTCCTCTGGCGGAAATACACTATCAAACACTTCGTCGTACTCATTTGGATAACCACTAGCACTTTTTGCCTACGACGATAAAACAGAATGCAAATATAATAGGTAGATAATTTATAATGTAAAGACTGGATGGGGTTTAGCCGTGTAGGCACATAATATCTTGTTAAGGCAGAACCAATTTATTGGGAGTAAATTAAAAGGCAACCATATAAAACTATATACAATTTACAATTTGAACTCAAAAAAGTCTTCAAGAGATAATTATTTTATTTACCATATGTGTGATATCACTTCTTAATATTGAAAATCTAATTACTTTTGACTTAGTGGTGGAACGATAACAACGGTTCGGTAGGTACTGGGTACAAAATTAACATATATATATAGGTAGTTCCTATTAAGTATTATTTACTTTTACTATGTGGTGCAGATAGAAAAGACGTAAATACTGAATTTGTGGTGAAAAAACAAAATGTTTGTGTTATTATATAGATACCTAGTTAAAAAAGTTTCTTTATCGTAATGAAATAAAAAGAATCCTTTCTAAAAAAACAATTCATTTAAAGATTTAAAGTACCTAGCTATATTACAATATCGGTTGATTTTAATTTATGAATAAAATATGGATTATTTTTTATATATTGTATTCATCGTATATACCATATTTTCTTCATCAGATTTTGACGCGTCTCCAATTAAAATTGGTTCCCAACATTTAACGAGTCTTACGTTGAACACTTTGTCTTCGGAAATTTGATCCCCAGACTGTGACATCGCCAAATATTTGAAAAAAAACCAACTATTTAAAAATATTTTCAAATAATTAGACTTTAATCATTTCAGTTATTCCTGTGACAATGAAATTGTGCATTTACAACAGCTAATAATAATATGAATTATGAATCGAATGCAAATGCAAATATGTACATAATGTGTTAAAAATTACTACGCTTATTTAGAATTTGCTATGGTTATTTTTTGTTGATATAATAAATCAAATAACTATTGACCGTGCAGAAAATACTTATTTAATAATATAAAATGTCAAATATAATTAAATATTATGTATGTAGTATGTTCAATATAATTTATTGCATTATTTCCCTTTGAAAAATCAACTTCTATATATGACTATAAAATTAAGTTTTCAATATTTCAGTATTAAAATTATTTTTATATTAGATTCTGAGCGAAGCGAATCTGATTAAAATCGAATTGGTTTTACAATGTGTGATTTTTTTTTGTTTTTGTCTGAAGACACTTTTACTACCCGAAATAATGCTCCCATTTTCACAAGTAGCGTATGTTTCCGATTGGAAAGTAAATATAGTTGGTACTTTATTTAGGTCATTTTCGAATTTCTCAAAATTGACCCTATGTGATAGAAAAAAATGGAGGCAAACCTAGTGAAAATTGTAATTATTATAAAAACATTTTATTTTTTCAATTATTTTACGTAAATACAAACAAAATATTTTATTACTAAATATTATGATTTGCTTATACATAAATTAATTATTAAAATCATAACTTAAAAATATGTAATAGATCAAAATTTATTGACATCGGTAATCCTGATGAGATATCCGATATAAAAGATAAAATGGAAATTTATGAATATGTAATTTGTTATTGGTTATGTACATATACAAAATAGCATTCATTTACATATTAAGATAGGTAACATTTTATTAAAATCAAGGATAATAATTCAAATTCAAATATAAATAAGTGTAATTAGGTAGGGTTTGGAAGTGCTTAACACCCTCGATTTCTAAATTAGCAAAATAAATTTTTTTAATTAATTGCATAAATGTCACTTAATCTGAATTTTGGTACCTTTTAATTTTTCCAAAAAAACTTAAAATATTGGGAATATAAAATGAAAAAATAATAAAATTGGAGAGGTTGACACATCCAATAATAATAATATAACACAGATAAATATATTTTTTATTTTTAACATTATATATAATAATTTAAAAGTCAAAAATAATTTATAACCATAAAATAGGAAATATAACATAAATGTAGATTATTAATTATTATTTTAACAAGTAGGTAATACAATTTTTTTGGAAAAATATAATAATTTTTAATATAGATAATTATTGGCTTATAACTATAAATCATTAATTTATATACAAGCCTTTATAGGTAGGTATATATATTTATATAAAGTCTTTAAAATTATTGCTTTCAGTAGGTATCATTTCTGATTACGAAAAAGTTACCTGTTAACATTAATTTAAACATTATTAATTGGAATCACTTTAATATAAATACATTAAGTACCTATCTACAATATACATACTACCTAATATTTGCAATGAGAATTATTAAAAACAGTTTGATTTTGATGATTTTATATTGAAACAAAATGTAAAAAAAAAATATTTTAGTACAACTGTGTGGTACCGCACAGTGGCCGGCTGCGATATAATCAAAATTTTGACTATGTATTTCTTAAAAACTAAATCATACGTTAAAAATTCTGATCCTGCTATCGTCTTTGGTACAAACTAACACATTAAATATCTACGTATAAAACATATTCAGTGGCGGATATATGCATAGCCATATATTACCTATTGATGATTTTGGGATTTTGTTTCATATTTCCTATTAGGCTATAAATATTATTACTATCCATAACAGTTATAGACTTTTAATAAACTTTAGTCATTTAATAAAGCTATAAATATTATGTTTTTGTAAATTTTCAATTAAAAAAAAAAAAAATGTATAGGTATTTTATAAATATTATGGCGTTAAAATAGAGTTGCATTTATTGCAGGTGCCTATAGAAGCGAAAAATATCAAGTCCGGAAATGATTACGTTTCTTAGAATTAAAGAGTAGAAAAAGTAGGGACTTTCAAATTGAAACAATTTATTTTCACTTCACTCAAAATCTATTGGTTTTACAATGATGCGTTTCTTTCTTTTTATGTTTTTTGTCTGAAGACATTTTTTCTTAATGCTCCGATTTTCACGAATAGCATTCTTATTATTAATAATAATAATGGCGGCTTATATATTGATGTGACCGTACAGCTTGTAAGTTCTACTGTGAGAATTTCTATGTCGTTGATTTCTGAATGGCCTGTTGAGAGGATCATCATAGATTATCTCTAACGAATATATCGAACTCCCATATTTCTTATGTGGTCTCTCTATTGCCAACATTATTCTCCTTATCTTCTAACGGATGTTATCCTTGTCTCGGTGTGTCTCTTGCATGCATATAACGTCGCATGCATTTTTTTGGCATATTTCTTATAAAATGTCACTTTTGGTGCTTGAAAATCCTTTAATGTTTATTGAAGTCGTTATAAGGGCTGGTCCTGAAAAATACCGTTTTAGGTTCTTTGGCGTTGATGACATTGGTATGGCAGTTATAGACGAAACTATATATATATACTATTATAGACTGAGATCCGTCCGATGGTAGTAAGATTGGTGATAAATTCTGGTCTAGAATTATTGCTATGTCCCCTGCATAGGTTATTATTATTACTGCTGCGTGCAGGCTCTTACTATGCCATGCATTGTCATAGTTACTACCCAAGGGCGCCCATAAGGGGGGCAAGGGAGGGACATGCCCCTCTGGAAAATGTTGAAAATTATTTACTGTGATCAGAATCGATTTATTTAATTAGGTAGAATTTAAAAATTTAATTTAATATATGAAACTCTATAATTTGTTCATGAAAAATCGGTTTATTTACTTAGTAAAATCAGGTTATCAGCTATTAAGAACAACACGCTTTTTCATTCCAATTCTATGGATAACTATCAATTCTTAAAATATTATGTATTCCCAGTATTCCCACATATATGATAATATATGTACATCGTACACGTGTGTGTAAACATCATCATACTATATTATTATAAATAAAGTATTATTAATAAGGTATTATTTAAGTATTGTAATTTATAATTATAATATTAATTTTATGATAACTAGAAAGTAGAGAGTAAAGATTAAAGTTGAAAAAAGAAAAGTGAAATTTACAATTTTTATTTATAAATTAATATTTTAATAAATAGAATTAATGTATTAATTGTCCAATTTATATTATTAATTAAATAAAAATTCATTAAATTACTTTTATGGTTAATTCATTAATTGGTTAAATAATTACCCTTTATTTCTCATAATATTCCAGTTCGATATACATAATGTACTCGTAATAGTATAATGTAAAATTGTAAACTACTTCCTATGTCATAGCTATGCCTATTTATAAATGAATTGATAAATCAAAATTTTGTCCCCCTCCTTAAACATTTTCCTATGAGCGCCCTTGTTACTACCTACACAGGTATAAGTATACAAATAAATATATATTTAAATTATTAATATAAAATTATAAAAATTAACTATGCAATGTTAATAATTTAGTTAAAATTGTACAAATTATAAATAAAACTCATTTTTAATATATATTAATAATATTGGTAAGTACTTAAATATTTAAAAAATAGAACTCGTACAAAAAAAAGTTCTTTGCCAAAATACTATGATTGATATTTATAATTGTAATACAATAACATAATATTATAGACAGGATACAAGAAGTTTCTTAATGTCTATACGAACTACGAGTAAAATAGTAGATTATGTCAATATGATAAATATAAATGATACATTAATAGGGGTATACATTTTTGGATCTTTTCCTTACTAAAAATGTATTATATTAACATTATTAATTTATTATATCTACCCGACACTCGTATATTATAATTCATAAAATTATTTCGATATAGATTACTTACCACCAGAGGCGACGGGTTTTGAAAATTTCATGGGGAGCTCACTATTTTATAAACTCTTGTACATATAGTTTCACCCAACATTTACCATATTATATTTCCTATTTTTATTTATCTTCAATAATTCTTAAATTGTTCGTTAAACAATTACCTATTAATATGTAGTTATTCATTTGTATACGTTATAATATAACTTTTAATAATTTAGTAGGTATACAAAATCACAAGACAAAAATTAAAAATTTCTTATTTATTTTTGAAGGTTATATGGAAAATGTATTTTTTCTCACAGTAGTTTTATATGAGAACTATGGGGGGCTGAGCTCCATCTTATCAATCTCTTGGGAGGCTGGAGCCCCAGAGCCCCCTGTACTCGGCGCCCATGCTTACCACGATTATTATTTTGACTTTTATCTTTAGGAATCTTTTTATCTAAGAATATATTTTAACATAATTATATTATTTAATAATTATTTTTAAAATTATAAATTATAATATATTATATATACATATATAAGATATATATATATATATATATATAATAAAAAAAGAATGGTTGAAAATAGTCTTATTCACTTACATATGGAAATAATTAATATTATATATGTTATATTATATTATCTACTTATGCATCATCTATTAATATATTTATAATATAGGTAGTGGTAGTACCTATAGAAAACTATAATAATTTTAAACATTTTCTAAACAAATTTCCTCGTACATCAATATCATATAATTTAGATACCTATTAATTAATTTTTTAATAAAATATAATTATTCTCAAATATTAAATTATACCATTATTTATAGGACTTTGAATATTTTATAAAATTCTCGTTTTTATGTATAAAATGCTTGATAAAATTGCCAATTTTGAGTATTAAGATCTGAAAATTTCACTGAAATATACTTACATACTACTTAACATCATATCAAAATATTAGTAAAATCCCAAGTCTAAATTTTTTTTATAGCTCTGTGTTTTACACTGATGATGGCAACTTTATTACCGAAATACGTATTTGCTTAAAATAAAAGTAAAATTTTTGTGGATTTGGGTTTTTATTTATTTGAATTCTTCTTATCTATTATTTCTCGATACTTGTACAATAAAAATTAATAGAAAAACCAAAAAATTTGGACAGTCTAGACATTTTTATTGAAGCATACTGATTTATTTCTTAACATATTTCCAAAATATTATGAAGATCTAAAGAATCAATTCTTTTTTATAGGTGCTTAAAGTTGAAATTTCAGTAAAATCAATAGGTAATTACTAATTATAATATTTATATGGATTTTTCTTATTATATTGTCTGTTTATTATTATATTTGACATTGCATCTAATTTGTAATATATCTAATTTAATGGTATAAATATATAGTATTTTCCAATAAAATATTAAAATGCATTTTTTAACCTTTAAGTATACCTACAAGAAAAAATTGTGCTGCACCTATACAAAATGTCTGCGCACGCCTGTGTATATATATATTTATTTTATAACGAGTGTTCAACACAATAATATAAATGTATTGTTTTACGATTTTAAATAATTAATAAGTTTAATTTTTTTTTAATTTTATAAATACATTATTGTATATTGTAGGTATACAGTAGAAACTATAGAAATAGGTATAATTAAAAAAAGATAAGCTGATATTCTTGCCGCATGGGATACAGGTGTGCAAATCATAGCGTTTAATTTTAATTGGAATTTGGAATCAGATTAAAATATAGGTATTTTTTTAAAATATTGACATTTTTTATTAAATATTTTAAAACGCAAAATTTTACCACACATATAATACATAAATAAACACTCTATATAAATTTATATAATTAAATTAATAATAAATAAAATTGAGAATAGAGATTTTTCTAATATTTTTATATGGTGTTAAGTAATATGTATATACTCGTATACTTGAGTAAAATTTCAGACATTAATATCATAAATTGCCAATTTTATCAAACATTATATACATAAAAACGAGAATTTTACGAAATATTCAACGTCCTATATTTTGTAGAAAAATCAATGTAGTGGTTCCTAAATTTTACCACATGGCATATATATATATAATCGCTATGTAACTCCCAAAAAAATTTCAAGTTTCTAACTTAAAAATTACACAAGTTATCGTAAAATATTGAAACTAAATTGATCGAAAAATAATAGTATTCGTGAAAAATGCCATTTTTTCCTCATTCTTTCGTCGTTTTTTCTACCGCTTTAGTCAGTTTTGAGAAATTCGAAAAATGACCTAAATAAAGTACCATCCATATCCACTTTTACATCAAAAACTCGCTATTCGTGAAAATTGACGAATTGATAGCAAATTGACGCCCCTGGTCTCCACGGCTACCGAATGTCATCGCACACCTATGCAAAAGCAATGTACCTATACCTAATAAAGAATAGATAGAATTCATAAAGCTTTTTAACTTAAAGATTTAGTTACCTACGCTAAGGTCTACATTATCTACATTCAATTGTTTCAAATTTATTTAAAGTTTTATCTTGATCATTACAGGTTATTAAATAATGTAATATTAAATATTAATTATAACAATATAGGTACCTTCTTCTGTTGTTAATGGCACGTTAGTAAAGTCTATAATTTTAATTATAATTTAATAGATATACCATATAACATTAATAATATTTGTATAACCACAAAATAGTAAATATAAAAAAATATTAAAATAATAATATACTTATTTGTATAATACATTAATACGTATTATATATTCACTATTTTTAAATTTATAACTTTTTTAATATATTTCACATAATATTATATAATTTGGTAATAAAAATGAAGTATTCTGAAATATTCTCCAATTTTTTTAAAATTAAAATATCGACAGTTGATATATGAAAATTATAAATACAATTTTGTACTTTATAAACTGTATATTTTCTAATTAATGCAAAATAAAAATAAAAAAAATATTTAGGTCGCATTAAATTATATTATTTTTTTAAAAAAGGTTTACCTAAAACAAAGGATCATTTATTTATTTATTTTTATAATTGTTTTTTTTTTTTTTTTTGCATCTGATATAAAATAAGAAATGTATAATGATATATATCTTGGCATTAACTTTAATATAATATTATTGCAATTTTTCATTTAATTATATATATTTATAGATTTAAAAAAGAAAGTAAATTTTAAAACAACCTATGTACTCGAATTATATTACATTAAATTTTCATAAAACATATTTAAAATGATATTATTTAAGATTTAATTATTTACTCGTAATATATTATGCGTATATATACAATATTTAATTAATTAAATTATTAATTAGGTTAATATTATAATTTTATCTTTTTAGCTAAATATTAATTTACAGAATTTGCAAGGAACATTAGGAACATATTATTATATAATATATATAATTCATAGGCGTGCGCAGATTTAAAATTCAGAGGCAGCAGAAAATAAATTCGGCCCATTTTTTTGAAGAAATCCAGCCCATATTTTCATTTATATTATAGTTAATTTTAAATATCACAATTATATTTAATCGTGTGTTGTTTAAAAAATATTAAATTGATTAAAACGAATTTTTTACAAATGTAATGTAATTTAGGTATGAAAATTTAATTTATCAATGATGAAATTTAATAATTATTAGCAGTCCAATAAAATATATTCAGGGGCAGCATTGGCCCCGTGCGCACGCCTATGATACAATTATATTATTGTAAATGCGCATAACTTACGGTTTACAACAGCTATAAATGAATAATTAGATGCTTAAATGGTATAAGTTAAATAATTGAAATAAACTATAAACATATCTATACCTGAAATAGGATTATCGTATTTCTTAGGAAGAGCTGATCCTGATATAAAATTCAACATGGTTAATACAACGAAAGAAAGCATTAAGATATTATTATATTTCAATAACGCAATTTTATTCTTGTTATAGATATTATACCTCAAAGAAAATAATCGGAATACGTATTAACTCTTATAATAATGTGATATGTAGTAAGTTTAGGAATATATATATATATATATATATATATATATATATATATATAATAAAACCTACACTTAGTCCTAATTTGCATATCGAACATATTTGCTGTAAAGCTCTAAAAACCTTAGGTTTTATTAAAAGGGTAACTGCTGAGTTTAATTTAGTGTCTCCTTTGAAAGTTTTATATTTTTAGCATGTTAGACCTCTGCTGCTAGAGTATTGTTCAGTAATTTGGGACCCACACACGGCATATAATTCAATTATGATTGAATGAGTTGAGGACAAATTTTTTAGCTATGCAGGTCATATTCTAAAAATTGATCATCCTACTCAAGATTATACACCTATTCTTTATCAACTTAATCTAGACACTTTAGCTAATCGTAGGCATGCTAGGAACCTCGGTTTTTTGGCGAAGTTATTACATGGGAAAATTGACTCGCAATATTTACTATCCCAAATCTCCTTTAATGTCCCTGCCCGGTTCTTCAGGCACTCTGTTTCTTTTTCACTTTCCACATCTTTAACTAATTATGGTCAAAACGAGCCACTACGTCGTTGTGTGCATCTAGCGAATGTTGACACTTCTTTTTCGTTTTAGTTGTTATTTTAATGTTGTTAAAATGTTTTTATGTTTCTTATGTTTTTTTATTTTACAAATGTATCAAGTATTCATTGGGCGAAAGCCTGTGTTGTATTTGTATTATAAATAAATAATAGATGTGTACATAATGTACATAAATATATATTATATATATATATAACACTTGTACATGCTTATTATGCGGTACAGTTGTTAGCATTCAAATATACATGTAATAAAATAACATAAATACATGTACCTATATGTTATATATATTTTAAAATTAAACATTATGTTTCCTATTTATAGTTATATGACCATATACGAGATATTAATAGATAATAGGTCGTTATATATAAACTGTAACGCTCTGTATTATATATTAACATTCTACAAATACATATAACATAATATACATATATATTATAGGGTTACAGGTGAGAAAATGATGATGGCGATGGTAAAGGATAATGATGTATTTTGATGGATATTTGAATAATGCAAGTCGGTAGGTCTAATATATTATAATATTGTATAAATAATAAATAACTCACAAACGAATTTTTTTTACAAATAATTTAATTAAATGGGAAAAAGAATGTAATTAAAGAGTGCGTATTGATATATGAATAAATAGAATAAAGGACAACAAAATAGCGTTTAATTTTAATTAGAATTTGAATGCAATAATGATAACCATTGCATACGAAAAAACGATTCTGAGCGAAGTTCAGACAGATTATAATGTAGGTATTTTTTAAAATATTGACATTTTTTATTAAAAATTTAAAACGCAAAATTTTATCACACATATAGTACATAAATTAACACTCTATATAAATTTATATAATTAAATTTTCAAAATTTTTAAAAAATATTTGTCAATTTTATTTAACATTATTCTAAAATATTGTAATATAATAAGAAAAATCCATATAAATAATTTAAATAGTGATTTTACTGAAATTTCAAGTTAAAGCGGCTATAAAAAAAAATTGAGAATAGAGATTTTTCTAATATTTTGATATAGTGTTAAGTAATATGTGTAATATGTATATATACTTGAGTAAAATTTTCAGACCTTTATATCATAAATTGCCAATTTTTTCAAACATTATATACATAAAAATGAGAATATCACGAAATATTCAACATCCTATATTTTGTTGAAAAATTAATGTAACGGTTCAAAAATTTTACCACATATATATAATCGGTATGTGAAATACAAAAAACTTATCAAGTCTTTATCTTCAAAATTGCCTGAGTTATCGTGAAATATTGAAATTGAATTCGTCGAAATTTTTTGTCAAATTCCATTGACTTGTGGTACGGGGATGACAGGGTGAGGAGTTGTCTTTCTACTTTTCTAGCACGACGATAATATTTTATTAAGTTGATTTTATCACACACTTTTATAAAAAAAAAATATATTTAATGTTATAATTCATATTTTTTATTAAACATTATTTTTTAAAACTATTGTAGATAATATCGTCTCGTACATATTTATTACAAATTTCAGATATGATCTGATTTACGAATTATGATAATATAATATATAAAGATAAATTGCAGGTGATGTTTAAACAATTATTAGTATGTGTTGTAATTTTATCGTATAACATTGCAAACGTATGATTCAATTTTAAAACTCGTACACATAATATTTAGTTTTCAGTGTACACTTTTAAATCTTTGCAGCAAAAAAAAAATTTATTGATAATTAATGTAAATATTAAATAAAGTGTTTTTTTTTAATTTTTACTATGTAGGTATATATTATGTAATTTATTAATAAAAATAAACATGAATTTTTTCTATAAGAAGTTTAATTTAAAAATCTCCCCTCCCTAAAACGTTGGCCAGGGACGCCCCTGGTCACCACGGCTACTGAATGTCATCGCACACCTATGCAAAAGCAATGTACCTATACATAATAAAGAATGGATTGAATTCATAAAGCTTTTTAACTTAAAGATTTAGTTACCTACGCTAAGGTCTACATTATCTACATTCAATTGCTTCAAATGTATTTAATGTTTTACATTACAGGTTATTAAATAATGTACCTAATATTAATTACAACAATAAGTACCTTCTTCTGTATTTAATGGCACGTCTGTAAAGTCTATAATTTTAATTATAATTTAATAGATAAACCATATAACATTAATAATATTTGTATAACCACAAAATAGTAAATATAAAAAATATTAAAATAATAATAATATACCTGTTTGTATAATACTATATATTCACTTTTTTAAATTTATAACATTTTTAATATATTTCATATAAAATTATGTAATTTGGTAATAAAAATGAAATATTCTCAATTTTTTTTAAAATTAAAATAACGACAGTCGATATATGAAAATTATAAATACATTTTTGTACTTTATAACCTGTATATTTTCTTATTAATGCAACAAAAAAATAAAAAAATATTTAGGTCGCATTAAATTATAACATTTTTTTTAAAAAGGTTTACCTAAAATAAAGGATCATTTATTTATTTATTTTTATAATTGTTTTGTTTATTTATTTTTTTTTTTTTTTTTGCATATGATATAAAATAATAAATGTATAATAATATATAGCTTTGCATGAACTTTTATATAATTTTATTGCGATTTTTCATTTAATTATATTATATATTTATAGATTTAAAAAAGAAAATAATTTTTAAAACAACTCGTATTATATTTCGTTCAATTTTCATAAAATATATATAAAATTATATTGTTTAAGATTTAATTATTTACTCGTAATATATTATATGTATATAGAAAATGTATAATTAATTAAATGATTAATTAGGTGAATATTATAATTTTATATTATTAGATAAATATTAATTTACAGAAATGGGGAACATTAGGAACATATTTTATATATTACTATACAATTCATAGGCGTGTACAGATTTCAAATTCATAGGCAGCAGAAAATAAATTCGCCACATTTTTTGAAGAATTCCGGCCCATAATTTAATTTATTTTATAGTTGATTTTAAATATCACAATTATATTTAATCGTGTATTCGTGTGTTGTTTATAAAATATTACATTGATTAAAACGAATTTTTTACAAATGTAATGTAATTTAGGTATGAAAATTTAATTTATCAATGTTGAAATTTAATAATTAGCAGTCCAAAAAAGATATTCAGGGGCAGCATTTTATTATATTATTGTAACTGCGCATTAGTTATAGTGTATAAAAACTATGAATGAATAATTAGATGCTTAAATGGTATAATGTTAAACAATTGAAATAAACTATAAACATATCATACCTGAATAAGGATCGTCGTTATTCTTAGGAAGAGCTGATCCTGATATAAAATTCAACATGGTTATTACGACGAAAGAAAGCATTAGTATATTATTAATATTATTATGTTTCAATAACGCCATTTTATTCTCGTAATAGATATTATTCCTCAAAGAAAATAATCGGAATACGTATTACGTATATGGATTCTAAAATTTTTGTTTTACTAAAAATATCAATTTTAAACAGCTATAAAAAAATTGAGAATAGGGAGGGAGTTTTTTAATATTTTAGTATGATGATAAATAATATGTAAGTATACTTCAGTAAAATTTTTAGACCTTAATATCATAAATTGCCAATTTTTTCAAACATTATATACATAAAAATGAGAATTTTACGAAATATTCAACTTCCTATATTTTGTTGAAAAATTAATGTAACGGTTCAAAAATTTTACCACATATATATAATCGCTATGCGAACTCCTAATAAAATCATCAAGTTTCTAACTTAAAAATTACCAAAGTTACGTGAAATATTGAAATTAAATTCATCGAAAATTAAGTTTTCGTGAAAAATGTCATTTTTTCTACCGTTTATAGTCAATTTTGAGAAATTCGAAAAATGACCTGAATAAAGTACCATCTACATCCACTTTTACATCTGAAACTAGCTATTCGTGAAAATCGAAGCATTATTTCGGGACTTCGGGTAGTAATAGTGTTTTCACTTTTTCAGTATATGCATTTATACGTATGGATTCTAATATTTTCGTTTTACTAAAAAGATAAATTTAAAACAGCTATAAAAAAAAATTGATACTAGGGATTTTTTTAATATATAAGTATGATGTTAAATAATATATAAGTATACTTAAGTGAAATTTTCAGACCTTATTACCAAAAATGGCCAATTTTATCAAATAATATTGTATACGTAAAAACAAGAATTTTACGCAATATTCAAAGTCCTATATTTTGTAGAAAAATTAACCAAACGATTCCACAATTTTACCACATTTATATAGTATCTATATGAACATCAAAAAAAATTTCAGGTCTCTATCTTAAAAATTGCCTGAGTTATCGTAAAATATAGAAATTGAATTTTTCAAAATTTTATTTTTCGTGAAAAATCCGGATTTTTCGTCATTTTTTCGAAGTTTTTTCTACCGCTTAGGGTCAATTTTGAGAAATTCGATAAATGACTTAAATAAAGTACCAACTAGATCCACTTTACTACCGAAACATATACTATTCGTGATAATCGGAGCATTATTTTAAGTAATAAAAGTTTCTTCAGAATAATAAAAAAAAAAATATAATCTCACCTCATTGTAAATTGTTCGCTTCGCTCAGAATCTAAAACTAATATACATAATAATCCGTCTTATGAACATTGCTAATGATTCACCTTCCCTTCATTTTTAATTTAACCAGTATATCTTATTATACCTAAATATCACATTGTAAGTTGTACTCATCTGTTTAATTTGTTTTTTATTCTTGTTTTTCATAATATATATATATATATATATATATTAATATTAATTGTTTGTTTCTAATATCATGTTAATTGCCGTTTGGCGTATAATAAATAACTAATAATATAAATGTATTGTTTTTGTAATTTTAAATTCTGAGGGATGCGTTTTACAATGATGTGTGTTTTTATTTTTTTTTTTTATTTTTTTTTTTTTGTCTGAAGACAATTTTACTACCTGAAATAATGCTCTGATTTTCACAAACAACATATGTTTCTGATTTGAAAGTGGATGTAGATGGTACTTTATTTAGATCATTTTACGAATTTCTCAAAATTGACTCTGAAATAAAAAAAAAACGATGAAAAAAATACGAAAAAATGGCATTTTTCACGAAAACTGAAATTTCGACGATTTGATTTCAATATTTCACGATAACTCAGGCAATTTTGATGTTAGAGACTTGAAAATTTAATTGGTTATTCAAGTCGGTATTATATATATGTGGTAGAATTTTGGAACCTTTACGTTTTCTACATAATAAGGACTTTGAATATTTTGTAAAATTCTAGTTTTGATGTATACGAGTACAATGTTTCTTAAAATTGACAATTTTTGGCATTAAGGTCTGAAAATTATACCGAAGTATATTTGCATATTATTTAAAATGATATCAAAATATTAGAAAGACCTAGTCTTAACTTTTTCTTTGTAGCTGTGTAACGTTAATATTTTTAGTTTGAACGAAAATCTTATAATCTATATGAATATTCTTCTTATTATTTCTCAATACTTTTACAATAAAAATTAATTGAAAAGCCAAAAAATTATTTTTTGGAAAATTTATTGTAGTATACTGATATATTTCTTAACATATTTCTTATATATTAGGAAAATCTCAAGACTTATTATTTTTTTTTTTTTTTATAGCTGTTTAAAGTATAAAAATAAGAGCTAATACTCTTGCTGCAGTGATACAGGTGTGCAAATCATAGTGTTTAATTTTAATTAGAAATTGAATGCAATGATAAACCATCGTATTCGAAAACAGTATTTTGAGCGAAGTTCTGTGAGATATGGGAATTTACGTGCCAAGGGAATTTATAAACATATAACATATTGAACTCAGAGACTTGAAAATTTTATAAAGTGTTCATTTTAATACTATGTGTGTACAGTGTAACTATATAGTTATTTGATCCCAATTAGTGTGATAAAATGTTGCGTTTTAAATATTTAATAAAAAATTGCAACATTTTAATGAATACATACATTATCTGACTGAACTTCGCACAAAATCGTTTTATCGAATACGATGGTTTATCATTGCATTCAAATGCTAATAAAAATTAAAAACTATTATGATCTGCACACCTGTATCCTTGCAGCAGGTGTTTCAGCACTTCTTTTTAATTTTAATTTCGTATAATGCAGGAATTCAATAAAAAAGTAGAAATAGGTATAATTAAAAATTAATATACAAATGTTTTATTATTACTTTTAATCGTATCATTTTGATGAACTAAAATAAATAATTAAATTTATATATTAATTTTTATATTAATAAATGTAATAATAGATAGTACTATTTTAAATATTGTAAAATTTAATACAAGTATAATAAATATAGTATAGTGTAATATAATAAAATATTAAGTAAACATGGATTATGTTATAAATTAATTCTAGTAATAATGGGTACCTATATAATTTTATAAAATTTTTGTCAAATTCCATTGGCTTGGTTACGGGGATGACAGGGTGAGGAGTTGTCTTTCTAATTTTCTAGCACGACGATAATATTTTATTAAGTTGATTTTATCACACACTTTTATAAAAAAAAATATATTTAATGTTATAATTTATATTTTTTATTAAATCTTATTTTTTAAAACTATTGTAGATAATATCGTCTCGTACATATTTATTACAAATTTCAGATATGATCTGATTTACGAATTATGATAATATAATATATAAAGATATATTGCAGGTGATGTTTAAACAATTATTAGTATGTGTTGTATTTTTATCGTACAACATTGCAAACGTATGATTTAATTTTAAAACTCGTACACATAATATTTAGTTTTCAGTGTACACTTTTAAATCTTTGCAGCAAAAAAAATTGTATTGTTAAATAATGTAAATATTAAATAAAGTGTATTTTTTAATTTTTACTATGTAGGTATATATTATGTAATTTATTAATAAAAATAAACATGAATTTTTTCTATAAAAAGTTTAATTTAAAAATCTCCCCTCCCTAAAACGTTGGCCAGGGACGCCACTGGTCTCCACGGCTATTGATAATGTCATCGCACACCTATGCAAAAGCAATGTACCTATACATAATAAAGAATGGATTGAATTCATAAAGCTTTTTAACTTAAAGATTTAGTTACCTACGCTAAGGTCTACATTATCTACATTCAATTGCTTCAAATGTATTTAATGTTTTACATTACAGGTTATTAAATAATGTACCTAATATTAATTACAACAATAAGTACCTTCTTCTGTATTTAATGGCACGTCTGTAAAGTCTATAATTTTAATTATAATTTAATAGATAAACCATATAACATTAATAATATTTGTATAACCACAAAATAGTAAATATAAAAAATATTAAAATAATAATATACCTGTTTGTATAATACGTATATATTGTAATTGTAATGTAATTTAGGTATGAAAATTTAATTTATCAATGATGAAATTTAATAATTAGCAGTCCAAAATAGATATTCAGGGGCAGCATTTTATTATATTATTGTAACTGCGCATCAGTTATAGTGTATAAAAACTATAAATGAATAATTAGATGCTTAAATGGTATATGTTAAACAATTAAAATAAACTATAAACATATCATACCTGAATAAGGACCGTCGTTATTCTTAGGAAGAGCAGATCCTGATATAAAATTCAACATGGTTATTACGACGAAAGAAAGCATTATTAGATTATTATATTTCAATAACGCCATTTTATTCTCGTTATAGATATTATACCTCAAAAAAAAAAAAAAAAAAAAAAAAACGGAATACGTATTAACTCTTATAATAATGTTTTATGTAGTAGGTTTAGGAATATATATAAAATATTTTTGTACATAATGTACATGAATATATATATATACATAACACTTGTACATGCTTATTGTTGTTGACATTCAAATATATAAATACATGTACCTATGTCATATATATTTTTAAATTAAACATTATGTTTCCTGTTTATAGTTATATGGCCATATGTCCATATACGAAATATTAATAGGTCGTTATCGTTATATATAGTACAACTGCACACCCTGCAAAAAATTAAAACTATTTTAAATTTATAATTTTTTTACAAATATTATATTTATATTTTATTTTACGTATACATTTTTGAGTACTAAATACATTTTTTATGTTATAATATAATAATATTATCTATAACGTGTATTTATCACGAAAATGGACGTAGTCATTATGATTATCATGATGTATATATTTTTATCCTTAGACAGTTAGTTCATAGTTTACACGACATAGTCGTATTATACTGTAACTATTATAACACGATTAAAGATAATCTTGCTGTATAATATATTAATATGGTCTAAGTTTTTATCATTCGATTATTATATTTATGCATCGACCTAATAAAAGGTCTATTGTGTATATGCAACGAAGTAATATGCAATGAGTTGATATTATTCCATGTAAAAAATTTGGCAG
The DNA here is from genome assembly GCA_021307375.1 of Tetraneura akinire. Taxonomy (NCBI): domain Eukaryota; kingdom Metazoa; phylum Arthropoda; class Insecta; order Hemiptera; family Aphididae; genus Tetraneura; species Tetraneura akinire. The sequence continues at coordinate 3,759,886 of JAIUCT010000011.1, forward strand.
ATATAATTTTCCCTCCAATTTAGTGTATTTATCACTTTTCTGATTATCAATTATTTTGAAGTGAAATAATGAATTGTCATACCTTTTGATTAATCATTAGGCAATTAAGTTAAATTTTAAATGTAATAATTATTTTATAATTTAATTTGTGATTTACATTATTTGTTGACTTGATGTAAATTATAAATATCTAAAATGGCTTCAAAGAAACAAAATACATTATTGAATTTTTTTAAACCAAAAGAAAAAAACACTCTGATACCCCTGTCGCAGGAATATAGGTGTGCAAATCATAGTGTTCAATTTTAATTGGAATTTGAATGCAATGTTAACCATTACATTCAAAAAAGGATTCTGATCGAAGTTAGTCAGATAATGCCGTTTTTTCGTCATTTTTTTTCATATAAACTAAAAATATCAACATTAAACAACTATAAAAAAAATTGAGACTATAAGGATTTTTCTAATATTTTGGTTGATGTTAAGTAATATGTAAATAACATTTAAAGAAAAATTTCCAGACCTAAATGCCCAAAATTTCAATTTTTATCATTCATTATACGAGTATACTCGTAAATAAAAACAAACTATTCAAAGTCCTATATTTTGTAGAAAAATTAACGTAACGGTTCCAAAATGTTACCACATATATATAGTATCTGTGTGAACATCCAATTAAATTTTCAAGTTTCTTACTTCAAAATTGCTCGAGATATCGTGAAATATTCAAATCGAATTCGTCGATATTTTACACGTATATAGCACGTGTATAGTTTTTACGTACAAGTATATTATACTATATACGTATGGATTCTTAGATTTTCTAAAAATTACAACTTAAAACACCTATAAAAAAAAATTGAGACGAGGGATTTTTCTAATATTTTGATATGATGTTAAATATAATATGTAAGTGTACTTCAGTTAAATTTTCAGATCATTATGCCTAAAGCTAAAATTGCCAATCAAAATATTATCAAACATAATTTATACGAATAAGTACTAAAGCTTAAATATTTTATATAAAGTTTTCATCAATATAGAGAATATTTATCTGATATTGTAGTAATTAATTAATGTATAATTCTATATTTCCCAATAAAATTTATTTTACTTCTGCACACCCAGCAATAAAATCCTGCGCACGCCAATGCGTTCTACACATACATATATAATAATATATATATATATAGGGTTACAGGTGAGAAAATGATAATGGTGATGGTAAAGGTAAAGGATAATGTTGTATTTTGATGAAAATTTGAATAATGCAAGTCGGTAGGTCTAATATATTATAATATTGTATAAATAATAAATAACTCACTTATGAATTTCATTATTTTTTTAACAAATAATTTAATTAAATGGGAAAAAGAATGTAATTAAAGAGTGCGTATTGTTATATGAATAAATATAATAAATAATAAAACAAATAATAGATAATTATATATTTTATTTTTAACATTTTATATATTCATTCACATGTAATAACTTATTTGAAACAATAAAATAATAATGGTATGTAGATTATTATTTGAATCGTAGTTAATTATAATAATAATAATAATAATAATAATAATAATAATAATAATAATAAT
>JAIUCT010000011.1:3761493-3832083 GCA_021307375.1 Tetraneura akinire
ATAATAATAATAATAATAATAATAATAATAATAATAATAATAATAATAATAATAATAATAAAAAAATTAAGAAAATATAATGTTTTATATAGACTTAATATACCTATATTTATTTAACTGATACCAGTAGGTACTTATTATTCAATAGGTTATCGTTATGTAATAATCATTATGTCTTATATAATATAATATATAACTATGATACTACTACAATGTTACTCGATATTTATATGACATCTGTTATATAATAAATTGTTAACAATATCAATTCATTTGTAATTTTAAATTAAATAAATAATAATAAAATAACCAAGATTACTTTAGTGTTAGCCGGTATAGACACTTCTACCCTTATAGATTATATCTTCGACATAATCTATAAATCATTAATTTAAACATAATATTTATTAATTATAATCGCTTATAAATAAGCATAAGCTATTATAACATTTCATTATAATACTAATATTAAATATTTACTACGTTCAAAGATGTACATAATTTATAATTAAATATTCTGTATAAATTATGTTACCTTATTCATTATAAAAATTAAATATGTAATCTAACTCTAATCTAATCTATATAATATATATATTACATAAACAGTATACATTCAACATACATGTAGGTATATAAATATTTTATAATTAACATTTTTAAATCCTATATTCAACTAGCCAACTATAGGTATTATTAAGAATTTATGTTTAATTTATTACGAGATCACTAGAATATACTTTTAATTTGTAAATTATACAATAGTTATAATTTTTGAAGTATAATATTTATTATATATGAAAGTATTGTTTTAGATTTTGTGCGAAGTGACAATTATGTATGTCTTATTTGTATTTTTTTTTTTTTTTATGTGTGTTGACAATTTTTTAACCCGAAATAATGCTCCGAATTTCACAAGTAGCATATGTTTCCGGTATTGAAACGTTGATGTAGTTGCCAGTTGGTACGTTATTTAGGAAAATTTGCAAATTTTTCTAAATTGGATTTATGGGGTAAGAAAAATACAAACAAATAATAAAAATATGACATTTTTCACAAAAAAATAAAATTTTGACGAAATTGATTTCAATATTTCATGATAATTATTCGAGAAATGTTGAACTTAGAGACTTTACAATTTTTTCGGTGATCACATAGATACTATATTATATACGTGATAAAATATTAAAACGGTTATGTAAATTATTTGAAAAAATATAACATTTTAATATTTCCTAAAATTTTTGTTTTTAGCTATATTATGTTTCAAAAAATTGGCAATTTTGGTTTTTAACGTATGAAAATGTTACTGAAATACATATATTCACATATTGCTTAACGTATTACCAAAGTCGGTACTAGAAAAATCGCAAGTCTCAATTTTTTTTATAGCTGTGTAAAGGTTAAATATTATATAAGGTGTTCATATAACTATATACCTACTTAATATAAGTATGTGATAACATTATTGAACTCTTACGTTAAAATCTAAATGTAAATGAGCTGGGGCGTATCCAAAATTTTATTTCAGGGGTGACTGATTAAAATTTTCATGTCTAGTTGATAACTTAATAATTATAAGTTATTTCTTCAATTTTCAATTTTTTTTTTTTTTTTAAGTTTAGAATGCTACCGAAAAATAATGAAAAATATCAAAATTCAATAAGAATTTAATTTTGACCATCTTAATTTTATGTATTTTATTTTACTAATGTGAAATAAAAATTATTTAGTGTGGGAAATTTAATTTTGTATTTATGTATCATATACAAATTATATATTCGTGATATAATTTTGGAAGTTATATTGATTTTTAAATTTAAATAAAGCTATATTGATTAAATATGTCAAAATTTTGATTATAATTATTTATAACCGGTAACTACGAGTATCGATATCAGAATGAACTTTGCTCTGAAACGTTTTTCCGAATGCCTGAATTATCATTGAAATACATTATTTACTATTCTATATTTCTATCTTAATAATATTACAAAATTTTTACCTTTAGCATTTTGATTTCCATATCTTTCTGAATTCAATATTTTATTATTTTGCATATCTAAAAATATATATTAAATATTATTATTTTATTGTTCGTAAAATTTTAAATATTTAATATAATATTTTTACTGTCAATTTATTTTATAATTAAATATAATGTTTGATAGAAATTATTCAGAATTAACGTCTATACCTATTTTATGAATTTAGCGTGTATCTTTTTTTTTTTTTAATTATACTTAGGTATAATATCAAGTGCAGTTATATCTTTTTTTATGTTTAGTGAAAAATGTAATTTAAGTTATTTATTACTATAGCCCTATAGGTATATATTTAAAATTTTTAACACACATCAATCTTGTTCAATCTTGTTAAAATTGGTTTTAATTCGATACATTGAGCCATTGAATTGTCTTCGTACCAAAACCGGTCGCGCCAAAATGTTCTAGATCCAATAACAGAATATTATAGACAAGAAATTGCTTAAAATGACTTTATAAGTAGATTTGGATAATATGTTAAATTGTTAACTAGTATTTTGAATAAAAAAAATTGTTTATAATATATTAAAAAATGAAATATCTTCGTTTCTCACCATATAAACGATATATCCGAATACTACAACTTTTTAATTAGTATTTAGAACAAAAATATATATATATTTTTAATTTTTTGGCTTTTCGCCTTATAATCGATATTCGAATACTACAACTAATTAACTAAACGAAAAAATTTATTTTTTACTTTTTTTGTTATTCGCCTTATAAATGATATACCTCTATTCGAATACTATAACTTGTTAATTAGAATTTTGAACAAAAATTAAATTTTTTTTTAATATCCTCGTTTCTTTACTTATAAACGATATATTCGAATATAACAACTAGACAACTAATTTCATTATAGTATATTGATAAAAAAAAATTTTCAATTTTTTTTTTTGTATCATCTTATAAATATATATATATAATATATTCAAATACTACAACATGTTAACTAGTATTTTGAACAAAAAACTTTTTTTTTAATATTATCGTTTCTCAATTTAAAAGCGATATATTCGAATATTACAACTATTTTCATCGTGGATGTGTATTAATCGAATTTTTTTTTTTTAATTTTTTCGTTTCTCGACTAATAAACGATATATTCGAATATTACAACTAGTTTCATAGTATATTAATTGAAAAACTTGTTTTCTATTTTTTTTTCGTATCAATTTATTAACGATATATTCGAATATTATAACTAGTTTCAATGCATACAAATCGAAATTTTTTTTTTCAATTATTTCATTTCTCGTCTTATAATTTATATATATTCGAATATAACGACTAGTTAACTAGTATTTTGAACGAATAAAATTTTTTAAAATTTATTTGTTTCCCGCCTTATAAACGATATTATATTCGAATTCGAATCCTACAACTAGTTAACAAGTATATTGAACGAAACATTTTTTTTTTTTTTTTATATCTTCGTTTGTCGATTTTTAAAAGATATATTAGAATATTACAACTAGTTTCATCATATATTGATCGAAAAAATTTTTTTCATTTTTTTTTTTTTTTTTATATCAACTTATAAAATATATATTTGAGTACTACAACATTTTATCTAGTATTATAAATCGAAAAATTTTTTTTTAATTAGTTCGTTTTTCGACTTATAAACGATATATTAGAATAATAACATGTTAACTAGTATTTATGGCTACGGTGCTTAACACCTAGGTAGCTTTCGGGAAAGTTATGCCGACTACATCACACGTCTGCCATAGTTTTTGTGAATGCCGTTTTTCGTTATTTTTTCATATTTTCGTTTAAACTAAAAATATCAACTTTAAAAAGCTATGAAAGAAAATTGAAACTAATAATTTTTCTAATATTTTGAATTAATGTTAAGTAATATATATATATATATATGTTACGGGTAATGTCCGGAGGTCGGCTAATGTTAAGATTAGCCGGATAATATTAACATTATCCACGAGCTATGGCTAATGTTAAAATTTCGGAGTTTAGCCATATGACGAAGACATTAGCCACACTGAATTGGCTAATGTTATTTTAACATTAGTCTTAGTACATACATGCAATTTATTACAATGTATTGAGACTGCAAGTGTGAGCGCGTTCGAAGGAAACAAAATCACTCAGAGAAATAGCTAATTACCAATCAATTTCAGGAGGTCAGGGATTCAAAAAATGTGTTTGCAAAGGTGGATGCATAAATAATAAGTGCAAGTGTAAAAATGCAAGATTATTATGCAATTCTAAATGCCATAATAGTTCTACATGTCATAATAAAAATAAATAATAATTTATGATTTTTTATATTAATAATAATAATAATTTATTTATCAATAAATTTATAATAATAAATAATTTAAAAACAAACCATTTGTATTTTTTTTATTTTATATAATATAATATTATAATTGTAATTAATAATAATTATTACTAATAATTTTTATTTGCACAATAGTTAGTTATCATAGAGGCATAGAACTTATTGTATTTAATTCATTATTTTATTTATTTAATATTAAATTATAGGTACTATGATAATGGATAATATTATTTCAACATTAGCCATTTGTATATGGCTAATGTTATATTAGGTGGGTAATCTTAAGATTATCCATTTTTAAAATTATTTATTGGCGGCTAATCTCCGAAATTTTAACATTAGCCATAGCGCCTGGATAATGTTAATATTATCCGGCTAATCTTAACATTAGCCGACCTCCGGACATTACCCGTAACATATATATATGTATACTTATATATATATACTCGTATATAATATATACTTCAGTAAAATTTTCAGACCTTAATGATAAAAATTGCCAATTTTTTTAAATATTATATACAGAAAAACGAGAATTTTATGAAATATTCAAGTCCTATATTTTGTAGAAAAATTAGCGTAACGGTTCCAAAATTTTACCACATATATTATATATATAATACTTATGTCAATACTCAATAAAATTTTCATGTCTCTAACTTCAAAATTGCCCGAGTTATCGTGAAATATTGAAATCGAATTCGTCAAAATTTCAGTTTACGTGATATTTTCGTCGTTTTCTCTACCGCTTAGGGTCAATTTTGAGAAATTAAATAAACTAAAATAACTAAATAAAGTACCAATTACATCCGCTTTCCATCGGAAATGCTATTCATGATAATCGGAGCATTATTTCGGGTAGTAAAAGTGTCTTCATTCTTAAAAACAAAAAAAAAAAAAATCACGAATTTCTCAAAATTGACCCTATATGTTAGAAAAACGACGAAAAAATGACGAAAAAAACGGCAATATATTAATCAATACCTACATTATCTGACAGAACACTGAACTTTGCTCAGAATTGTTTTTTCGAATGCAATGGTTTATTATTGCATTCTAATTCTAATTCTAATTAAATAAATGATTTGCACACCTATATCCCTGTGGCAGGAGTATCAGCTCGTCTTTTTTCATTTATAGATATTTTATTTACAAACATTAATATATTATATAATAAATTATATGTAAAGAATAGAATTAAAACGGGACAATCTTCTAAAAACTGGATAAAAAATGTCCCGTTCGTAGTTTGTCGGGACAACCGGACGTGATGATTAAAAAAGTACCCGTTTTAAACGGGACGTCTGGTTACCCTATATAAACCTATATTATATTATAACGTGTAATATGTGTAATATATAATAGTATATAATGCATGTATACATTTTTTATGTATTACCATGATATTTCTATTTTAAAAAAAGAAAGGGAAGAGATACTCCTGCGACAGGAATCTTGGGGCAGGTGTGCAAATCATAATGTTTAATTTTAATTAGAATTTGAATGGAATGATAAACCATTGCATTAGAAAAAACGATTCTGAGCAAAGATCATCAGTTAATATATTATTAATAATTTATATCAGAAAATATACATAATTTATCATGAAACCCATAAATGTGTCATCGTTTCTCGAGTATAATAATTTATCATTGCATTTAAATTGTAATCAATATTCAACACTATCCTCTTTACACCAGTATTCCTTCCACAAAAGTATCCCTTCCCTTGCTTTTTTATAATTTAAACAGATATAAAAAATCGTAAATGTAATAATTCACAATTATGTACCTAGACATAGTATCTATGTGAAAAACTGAAAACCCAATAAAATTTTCAATTCTCCAACTTTGAAATCGTCTGAGTTATCATCGTTAGTTATATCGCCTGAGTATATTTGTCGAAATTTCAATTTTCATGAAAAATGACGATATTTCGCATAGGGTCAATTTTATGAAATTCCAAAAATGACTTAAATAAAGTACCAACTACATCCAATTTGCAATCAGAAAATTATTTTTATTTGTGTAAAGTAGATCATTATTTCAGTTACTATACGTTTTTTCAGACATAAAAACAAAACAAAAACAAAAAGACACACTTCATTGTAAAAAAAATACATTCTTCGCTTCGCTTAGAATCTTATATTTAGCATATGCCAACATATTTATAAGTGTTTGTGCATTTGGATGTTAAACCGTTCAAATTATTTTTTTTTTTTAGTATTAAAATTTGTAATATTAGTTGATGTTCCATATAGAAACAAAAAATCAAGATTGATGAATGAATCATTATAATCTTAAACAGGTTATTACAGAAAGGATTAACAAATCAATAATTATAATTTTATTTTTTAAGAATTTTATTGATTCAAATTGAATTAGAACGTTAATATTTTTAATTAATAATAATTTAACCAAAAAAAAAAAATATATAAACATATATACCTATATATAATTTAATTAATATAAAAACCAAATATATATAATGTATATATATACATATAGGATTTATGTTTTATAAATGTTATTCTTAATTTTATATAATTTTATTTTTTGAAAGGAAGAATTCAATTCATATAGGTGCATTTATTCTTATTCAATATCACTAACTTATGACATATTAATAGCATATAAAAATCCTAAATTTTCATTGTCTTTCTTATGTTTGTCTGTAAATAAATATTGTAGTTAGCATAAAAATTCAATAAAATAATACAATTGTATATTATCATATATAATACGTATTATGTTAAGGCGACCATACGTCGATGGAGAGAGGAAGGAAAAATTATAAAACGTGCCACAGATGGTAGAGTTGTAAGGAAAAGGCCTATAGAAAGATCCAGGACAATATGGAGTGATGTTGTGGAAAAAAAAAATAAAAACTATCCATGAAAGCCGAAAGTATACAAATAGAGGACACGAATGACATAAGTCGACGGTGTGAGTTATTGGTGGCAGCGATGGATCTACAATGCCCGCTAAGCTATTAAGAGAGAGAAAGAGACCATATATCCTGTTTTATACAGGATTATCTTTATTTGTCTTTGTGTCCTGGGGTCCTAACAAACTTCTCTCAGACGCTTTTTGTCGCGTAATTGTCTCTCGTAATTGTCCTCCGTCCATATTAATCCCATTTTGTAAAATGAAACTTGTAATGACATTATTGAATAGAATAATATAAGAATCAATATTTTTCAATTGTCTTTTTGTAATTTTTTTGTTTTACAATAATTTGTATGTTTTTTTTTCATTTTTTAATTTCTGATGGAAGCGAAGAATGTATTGGTTTTAGAATGATGTGCGATTTTTTTTGTTTTTTTTTTTTTATATCTGATGAAACTTATACTACCAAAAATAATGCTCCAATTTTCACAAAAAGCATATATCTGGTTGGAAAGTAGATGTGGTTGGTACTTTATTTAGGTCATTTATCAAAATTGACCCTAACCGTTAGAAAAAAACGGCATTTCTCACGAAAATTGAAATTTTGACGAATTTGATTTCAATATTTGACGATAATATATAGGTATATTATATATTTATATATATATATGATAAAAACTTTTAGTTATTTTTTCTACAAAATATAGAACTTTGAATATTTCCTAAAAATCATATTTTTAACTATATGTTTGTTAACATTGGGAATTTTGGGTTATAAGGTGTGAAGATTTTTCATAAAGTAAACTGATAATATATTATTTAACATATTACCAAAAAATTAAGAAATCCTAAGTCTCCTTTTTTTTTTTTTTTTTTTTTTTTTTTTTGTAGATAGTTGTATAAAATTGATATTTTTAGAGTAATCGGTAATCTAAGAAGCCATAAAAGTATTCTTCTCATTATTTCTCAATACTTTTGCAATAATAATTAATAAAAAGACAATCATTTTTTTAAATTTTTGTAAATATGTAGGTATTAGCATATTACTGAACTCAATTACAAATAATTGTGAGAATTATATATTTATATATAAGATTTTATTTGGTACTTAGTTCTTTAAAGTATCAAGAAAAGAGCTGATAGAGCTATGGAAAGGAAACAGGTCTATACTAGGATAGTGTTGAATTTTGATTAAAATGTTAATATAAAAATAAATCATTACATATTTACATTTAAAAATAATTTAAAATTTAACTCTAATTTATAATATAATATTTTCTACAGTTCGTATACTTACCATCACCATAGTTGCTACTACCTATAGAGGTTTAAGTATACAAATAAATATAATATATTTAAATAATTAATATAAAATTATGAAAATTATTAACTATGGAATATAACTATTTTAGTTAAAATTGTACAAGTAATAAATAAAACTCATATAAGTAAGTAGGTACTTAAATATTAAAAATATAGAACTCGTACAAAAAAAAAAAAAGGTCTTTTGCCAAAATATTATGATTAATATTTATAATAATTATAATTGTAATAAAAATTATAATACCTAAAAAACTAATATAATAAAAACTATCTAATAAAAACTAAACAATATAAGCATTAAGAACCTTTCTTTGTTGAGTCTTCATTAGTCGAATTAGTCAAATCTATAAAAAATTTAATATTTTTTAGTATATCCATTTTTTAGTTAAATTTTTTATTGCTACTAAATAATATAAATATAAGTTATAGGTACACCAAATAATAATCTATAGTAGGTAATTATTATAAATTGCATTCATTTTTAAAATTATAATAAAATATATATACCTACCTATAAAATATTAGTAATGATGATAAATATAGATGGTCGTATACTCGTATTAATACGTTACAGCATACAATTTAAAGTTATAATTCGGGGACCCCCATCTGGTTGGGGGCCCTGGGCTTGTGCCCCTCGTGCCCATAGGGTAAAGACGGAACTGACTCATATACAAAAAATGAATGATATAGGATTTCTTTGAGTGAAGCTTGGTATTTTATTGTAAATTATGTATATAAAACATATTATAAGGTTTTATAAATTAATAATTATAATATAATAATTATAATAATGCATCATATTCATAATCTATAATCTTTACTAAGTTTATTAATTTTCTATTCTTTATTTCATATTCTCAAGTGCTATTTCATTAAATAACTATTCATTATAAATTTTAAAACCTAATAAATAGGTAGGTACTAATAAAAAATTAATAACTAAACAATATAAGCATTATGAACCTTTATTAGTTAAGTCTTCATTAGTTGGATCGGTCACATCTAGAATGATTTTAATATTTTTTATTATATCCATATATTAATTAAATTTTGTAATATTATTAATATATATTAAACAATATAAATATAAGTTATAGGTACACCAAATAATAAATTATAGTAGGTACCTACCTAACTATTATAAATTACATGCATTTTTAAAATCATAATAAAATATATACGAGTATATAGATACCTATATAATATATTAGTAATGACTAATGATTTAAGATTTTTAACTATAAAAGTATAGACAATAGTTTACTATTGGATTATAATATGGTACCTTGCTATAGCATAGTATATTTATATCAAATAAAGAAAACCAAGATCCCAAAAAATATACATATGTAGTATAGTATTATAGTTTATTATATACTTGTCTATTTATTTTAAAACAAATTATATATATATATATATATATATATATATATATATAAATATTAATAGGTATAATAATATAGATATTATTGTTATTATAATTTTAGATTTTAGATTTTGAGCGAAGTAAAAAAATCTATTGGTTTTACAATGGTGTAACTATATAACTTTTATTTTTTCACATAGTATGAAATATGTAGTTTTCATATCTTTTATGTATGTAGACACTTTTTTGACACGAAATAATACTCCGATTTTCACGAGTAGCACATATTTCCGGTTAGAACGTTAATGTAGTTGGTACTTTTAGGTCATTTTATGAATTTCTCAAAATTGGGATTATGGGTTTAGAAAAATGAAAATGAAATGATAAAAATACGGCATTTACCACAAAAACTGAAATATTGGCGAAATAGATTTAAATATATCACGATAATTCGGGCAATATATAATTTAGAGCCTTGATGTTTTACTAAACATTCACATAAGTCCTTAGGTATATAATTATATATGATAAAATTTTAGAACCATTATATTAATTTTTCTACAAAATATATAATTTAAAATATTTCAAAATTCTCGTTTTTATGTATACAATGTTTGAAAAATTGTCCATTTTGGGTTTTAAGGTTTGCAAATTTTACCTTAGTAAAGTCACGTATTACTTACGTACGGGGGTGCTAATTCTCTAACCTAACCTTTTTTCTACAAATTTAATAATTGCTCATATGGCCATATTTCAACTTTTCATAGCCGAAAACCATAATATTATTGTACATCACTAGTATTATATAAATATGAATAAATCAAACCGAATAAATAGGTACTCAATTAAATAAAAATTAAAAAAACAATTAAAAAAAATATCAATTGTAAATAATAATTATTATATTATAATTTTATTTAATTCAATTTACTTTAATTTTATTTTATTTTTATTTTTTTCGTAAATTCGATGCAAGTATTTTGAAATAATAAAATGTATACTTTAAACACAATACAAAATCGAGTATTTTGATAATATATCAATAATATTATAATATATTCGAAAATTATCAAAATTTAAAAATACATTGGTATATTAATATGATTCAATAATGTCATTGTTTCTTTTCAGAATAGTAATGAAAAAAGTAATGAGTAAAACCTCACAAATTTGTAAAGGTTAAGAAAAAAAATGGAATATGATGAAATTTTATAATATAATAAACTTATTCTCAGAGTGTTATCTGTTATAGGAAAAGGATTATTATACTACATAATAACTTTCAAAAGCAAACTAGTACAATCTTGTAACTAGTGAGCAACTAAATCGTTTAAAACTAAACAATATTAGTTGAAACAGGTGTAAACAATTCCCATTATCGTCAATTAATTATATCAATTATTTAATTATAAAAATATCAACACTGAAATGAATAAGAATAAAGAGATTAAACCTATACTTATTGCACACATACTCAGTATATTTCTATCATTCTATCTCTCTTCTGGAACACGTACTAAAATTTACTATTATTTAGTATTTACCATACACGACCGACAATATTTTTATATCGTGGCCTCTTCTCATTGGGTATAACGAAATGAGTGTCAATATGGTTAAGACAAATGTATTGTGCATACAATTATTTTAACGATAATTTTCTATGTTTAATGATATTGAACACGTATCTTAACAACCATGAACTTACCGTGAGTCATGAATATTACCATTAAATTAATCGATGATATTACAAAGATACTACTTAACAAAAATCTTATTTCAACTTCATGGTACATATATAAATTAATTAATTAAAATCATGGACCATGAGTAAAACAACTGTTGTTAATTGTTGTTTGTTATTGGCAATGACCAATGTTTTTGTTTGTCATCACTCATCATACAAGCTCGAGATAAAGTTATTTATTACCTATTAAATTAAAAATCATAATTCATAATAATCATGAAAAACACGATACACAATAATAATAATTAGATACCTTCATCAAATGATACAATCAAATATTATAATTTATAAGTTACACAATATTACAATAATTATTATAAGTAAATAGGTATGTGTCATTATGGTGGTAATTAAAAGGGAATAGGTGGACTTGCAACTCTTTCTTACCATGAACACCATAATTTATATTCAAAATTTAATTATTAAACAACTATATTACTTCATAAACATGGAGGTATTTCAGATAACTCACTAACAATATACTAATACAAGTAGGTATTTGATGTTCACCAGGAGGAATTATAATTTATTTATAAAATAAAACGATATAATTCTTATCTACTATAACTGTTGTATATAAAATAACTTCAAAAATTTTTTAAACGATTATTAAAAATAAATTGTTTCACATATTACTACCTACCTATTATATATTTGTAGAATTTCATAATTATTTAAATTTTATTTTATTGAGCTTAATTGTTTTTAAATTTCAACACTGCATTAAATAATCGTCTAGATTAAAAATATTCCACAGACACATTTAATAAACCTATGGTAAAGCCCCAAAGCCATGCAATAAGGAATGTAATGACTAAAACATATTCTAACTTAAAATTTTAATTACACTTATTACTGAAAGATGATAGGATATAATATTAATACTTTTACCTATATTTCCATCTCTATCCATTGTAGTGTCTTAAAAATATATAATATTAATTATTAATTTATACCTATTTAACACTTAGCACTGTTTATATAATCATAAATTTTTATAAAACTAATTTATTTCATTTTGTTACCTATATAAAATATTAAAATATTATCTAATTATGTGCATTAATTAAATAGAATGAATAGTTGTTATAAATTATAAAAACATCAAGTTAAGGAGATATAGTGTTGAATTATAATTAAGATTTTTAAACAAAAAAGCTATTATTACAAATCATTGCTTTCAAACAAATGATTCTGAACACAGATAATCGGGTATCCTACTAATAGTAATTAAATTATAGCTTTTTAAAATATTTATGAAATATAAGTATTTAAAATTTAATACCTATTAAAGGAACAGTAAGGTTCGAAATTTTAATTTCGTATGTAAAATATTAATATTAATATTAATAGTCAAGAAGTCTAAATTTAAGTCTACATATGTCATATAGTTTGCTTTTTTTGATATTTTTAATTATATTAATATCCTAAAAGTAAATTAATGGGAAATTTAAAAAATAATTTAAATATAGCACCAATTATAATATAGTTATTTATTATTTAATATATTAATGTGTATTCATGTATTATAAATTGTAAAATATTATATTAATATAATGTAATTTTGTATCAAAAGCAAAATTAATTTGTACTCGTAATAATATACCACTTTAAATTTCAAAAATTGTTCTTTCACTCATAAAGAAATCACATAGTAATACCAATTTACTTTGAATTTGAAACTAATCGAAGTAATATACAATTAATTGAACTATACAAAATAGACGTGTCCATGTAGGTTACATTTTATATTACCATTGTAAAATAAATTTTTTCAAAACTTTTTTTTTTTAAATTTCAAAACTTTTTTTTTTTAAATTTTAAAATGTGTTTTTCCAATTTTTATAAACTTTTTTAACTTGTATAAAATTAATTATTTTAGTATAACATAAATACAAGCAATGTCATACCCATACAGTGTGCCTAAACGCCATCAGTTGTCATTATGAATTAGGGGCCAAAATTAATAAAATCCTAATTCAAAAATTATATTAAAACTTTTTTTAATATTTTATAGGACAAAATAATAAATTAACCTATAAATATATAGGTATACTATGTATATCTTTTATAGAACCCAATTATTTTGCATAATTATATATTTAATAATCAAGAGCTGCTGGCAAAGAACAGAAGTTTTGTGTGTGTGTGTGTGTGTGATGAACTGATGAGATAGTCCAAGTGACTGGTAAACCCTAAGAAAATACATAATATTAATATCGAAAAATATTAAATATATAAATGGATTATTTTAATATTAAAGTATATTAATTTACCACTAAAGGGATCATTGTAACTGTATCTGTTGCCATTAGCTGTTAATATTATTGTTACGATGAAAAATAATATTAGTATATGAATATTCTTCAATAATGCCATTGTTTCCTTTCTGAATAGTAATGGTATAGAGTAAAATATTACAAATTTGTAAACGTTAAGAAAAAAATGGAATATGATGAAATTATATAATAGGTATATAATAAACTTATACTCAGAGTGTTATCTGTTATAGGAAAAGGATTAATATACTACTTGTAACTTTAAAAAGCAAACTAGTACTATCTTGTAACTAGTGAACAACTAAATCTTTTAAAACTAAATAATACTAGTTAAAACAGGTGTAAATAATTCCCATTATCGTCAATTAATTATTTAATTATCAAAATATCAACACTGAAATGAATAAGAAAAATCTTATTACTTATTGCACACATACATAATACTACAAATTCGGTATGTTTCTATCTTTCTTCTAGAACACGTACTTAATTTTTTTGTTTACCATACACGACCTACAATATTTTTATATCGTGGCCTCATCTTATTGGGTGTAACGATATCAGTGTAAATATGATTAAGACAAATTGATCGTGCATAAAATTAATTTAATGATAATTTTCAATATTTAAAGTCTATGCTTAATAATAATGAACACGTATGTTAACAACCATGAACTACTACCATGAATATTACCATAAATTATAAATATTTATAATCAGGCCAGATTACCGCAAGTGCACTTGGCCCCCCAAAAATCTAGGGGCCCCCGCAAACCACATTTTCAATTTCCATTTTTTTTTTCATGTTACACATATAAAAAGTTATATCTCATTATCTCGCATGTTTTTAAATAAATATGATGATTTTCATAATGTTACATTAGGATTAGGTACATTTCAACAATAATTATTATAGTAGGTAGGCCAACACAAACACAAACACAAACACAAAAAAACACAAACACCAACACCAACACCAACACAAACTCACGATGTTATTTTGCAGCTTATGCGACATTTAATGGATTACACATAAAAATACCGGTTTGTCGTATACTTAGATTAGGTTATTAATAGGTATCTACGTGTAAGATATTATTAACGCGAAGGCGATTTCATTCAAAATATTAGGTCTAGTTTTGACAAGTATGAATTAGAATCTTAACTGTTTAAATATTAATTCTGAGTTCTGTCAAAAGAGGAAAAAACAAACACCAAGATCCAGAATGTTAGATGATGTTTTAAACCAGAGGTTCCCACCTTTTTTACTCACGGCACTCTCAGTCATTTTCTAAAAATCTGAAGGCACCCCTGGCCCTATAGACTACTTCGATTTTATTTATCAGTGCATAAGTTTAAAAAAAAAGTAGTATGGTGTAAGTAGGTATATACCTACCATATTATACTATAAGTCTATAACTCTACATACACATATTACATTTTATAAAACAAATTATTATTATTAATAAATATATTTCAAATAAATTCGCGGCACTCTGGTTGGGAATCTGTGTTCTAAACCATGAAGTAAATTTATCTGGAAGTCAAGAATATCTGGTTAATACACATTATGTTATTTGTGATAGAATTAATGAGCTTATTAAACGTAAGCGTAACGAAGAGCTTACAAATTATTAGAACAAAAATTTGGATTCTTATACAAAACTAGTCACGCTCGGAAATAATTGACTCGGTTAATTTAATACACTAGACTTATTCACATGCCAGATATGGATTATAAACTTGTCGACGAACTAGTACAGTTTCAAGAATTAAAAGAAATTAATTTTCCAGAATCTGCCGGAAAAATTATAGACCATTTACAGCCAATTAAAATATTTACGTTATATGGACAATGTATAACATTGTACTAACAATTTCATTTTTTTGCATTAAATAGTATAAAAACACTAATTTGATTTTGTACAACACAAGAACATTTAGACGAGTTGTCTTTGCTGTCCATTGAAAGTGACATTACTTCTTCATTATCATTTGATGAAGTTATTAATACATTTTCTAATAAAAAAGCTAGAAATAAATGTGTATGACATATTACAATTGCATAAGTTATGTATTAATAAATAAATATTTTATTTTTACTTTCATTTAAAAATTAATAAAATTAGTAGGTATGACATTATCATTAATTTAATAGTTACCATTTTAAAGTATGTACATTAAAGTGCACTGTTAATTTTACTTTTTATTATCTTTATATAATGTGACAAAGGGCCCCAATTGGTCATGCACTTGTCCTCCATTATAGTTATTCAGGCTCTGTATATAATCAATGATATTACAAAGATATTACTTAACTATAATCTTAGTTCAACTTTCAACTTCATGGTACATCCAAAGAGTTATGCATCCATGACAAATATACTAAATAAAAATAAATATAAATAGATAAATTAAAATCATGGCCCATGAGTACAACAACTATTGTTCATTGGTGTTTGTTATTGCCTTATTGGCAATAATGACCAATGATTTTGTTTGTTATAAATAACTTATCAATCGAACGCGAGATAATGTTTTAAATTAGGTACCTATTAAATTTAAATTTAAATTCATAATAATCATGAAAAAAACAATACAATATTACAACGTGTTATTGTGTTAACAAGTATTTTGAACGAAAAAATTTTTTTTTAATTATTTCGTTTTTCAACTTATAATCGATATATTTCACTATTACGTATATTATGTTGTAATATAGTATTTTGAACGGAAAAATGTATTTTTTATTTTTGCGTTTTCAATTCATAAACGATATATTCGACTATTACAACGTTTAACTAGTATTTTGAACGAAAAAAACTTTTATCTTAATTTTTTCGTTTATCTATTTATAAACATAATATTATATTCAACTACTTTGAAATTTATCGTTGAAGTACAACGTTTTAACTAGTATTTTGAACGAAAAAATTTTTTTTACCTTTATCGTCTTTCAATTTATCATCGATATATTCGACTATTACATGTTGTAATTAGTATTTTAACAAACAAATTTTTTTTTAATTTTTTTTTTTCAACTTATAATTGATATTATATTCGACTATTACATGTTGTAATATAGTATTTTGAACAAACAAATTTTTTTCAATTTTTACGTTTTTCAACTTATAATCGATATTAATATATTATATTCGACTTTTACCTGTTGTAATTTTTTTTTAATTTTTTTTTTTTCAACTTATAATCGATATTATATTCGACTATTTACTATTACATGTTGTAATATAGTATTATGAACGAAAATAATTTTTTTTTTTCAATTTTTTCGATTTTCAACTTTTAATCGATATATTCGACGATTACAACGCGTGAACTAGTATTTATAACAATAAAAAAAAATTTTTAAATTTTTTTCGTTTTTCAACATATACCTAATCGATATATTCGACTATTATATATTGTAATATAGTATTTTGAACTAAAAAATTTTTTTTTTACTTTTTCCTATTTTTCAACTTATAAACGATTTATTTAACTACTACAACGTGTTAACTAGTATTTTAAACAAAAATCATTTTTTTTTAAATTTGATCGTATTTCAACTTATAAACGATATATTCAACTCTGCAAGTTGTTATCTAGTTTTTTGAACTAAAATTTGTTTTTTTTATTTTTTTTTCGTTTTCAACTTATAATCGATATATTCGACTATTATATGTAATATTATAGTATTTTGAACAAAAAAATATTTTTTTCAATTTTATGTTTCTCCACATTAGACGATATATTTGACTAGTGACTACTACAACTTCGTAACTAGTATTATGAAAGAAAATTAATTTTTTTAATTTCTTCGTTTCTCGCCTTATCAACAATATATTTAGCTACTGCAACTACTTAACAAGTACCTATTTTGAACAAAAAAAAAATTTTTTTTAATTTTTCATTTCTTAACTTATATAAACGATATATTCGATTATTACAAGTAGTTATCTAGTATTTTAAAGGGAAAAAAAATCTTTTAAACTTTTTTCGTATTTCAACTTATAAAAATTATAATATTTTATCCTAATATAACAACTTGTTAATTATTATTTTGAGCGAAATAAATTTTTTTAATTTTTTCGTTTCTCGCCTTATCAACGATATATTCGATTACTTCAAGTAGTAAAGTAGTATTTTGAAAAAAATTTTTTTTTAATTTCTTCGTTTCTCGACTTATAAACGTTATATTCCAATATTACTACTAGTTTCATCGTATATTAATCGATAAAAGTTTTTATTTTTATTTTTTCGTTTCTCGCACTTTAAACGATATATTCGATTACTACAAACTAGAGAACTAGTTGTGGTTGTGGTATTCGATAACTCATAACTGTAGTTACCTAGTATATAGAACGGAAATACATTTTTTTTCATATCTTCGTTTGTCCACTGATAAACAATATATTCGAATATTAAAACTAGTTTCAATAAATATTAAACAATAAAATTTTTTCAATTTTTTTTTTGTATTTACTTATAAACTATATATTCGAATACTAGCTAGTTAACTATAGTATTTTAAACGATTAAAAATTTGCTTTTAATTTTTTCGTATCTCAACTTATCAACATTACATACCTCTCACTCGCAGGCTTTCATTGGATATAAATTTTATTTCATCTCTACTGAATGGTAAGATTGATGTTTCCTTTCTCCTTTCTTGCATTCAATTTCGGGTCCCATCTCATTATTCTAGAAATCTCTCTTTATTTTATATTCCTCTTCACTCTACGTCTTATGGGAATAATCATCCTTTGCATAGAATGCTACGTAATTATAATAATAACTCTTAATTTAATTACTTAATTCTCCGGCCATTGTATGTATATAATGTTTTATTAATTTGTATTATATGTATAGTTTTTAAGTTACTCGTATATTCAAACTACAGAATTTCTATTTATGTTTTTTCTTTTATATTTTTATTGTTAAAATTTTTCGGTTGGGCGTTATATTTATAATAAATAAATACCTAAGCTTAAGCTATAATAGTTTATTTTATTTAAATATAATATATGATTTCCTAGTTCATATGCATATAGATATATATTCATATACATAGATTTGTATATAATCAGAATTTATAAATATGTGAAGGTGAAGGATTAAAAGATATTAATGGTGACAAACCTAGTGAAACCTACTGTATAAATAATAAATAACTCACTTATGAATTTGATTATTTTTTATAAATAATTTAATTAAATGTGGAAAAGAATGTAATTAAAGAGTGCTTATTGTTGTATGAATAATTATAATATATTTAACACAACTAATAATAGATAATTTTGTATTTTATTTTATTTTATATTTAACATTTTATGTATTCATTCGCATATAATAACTTATTTGAAACAATAAAATAATGTGATATAAATTATAAATTTAGTCGTAGTTAATAATAAAAAAAAAAATATCATATTTTATTTAGAATTAATATAATGTTTATTTAACTGATACCAGTAGGTAGGTACTTATTATTGAAAAGGTTATGCAATAATCAATATGCCTTAGGAATATAATATAATATATCATTGTGATACTACTACAATGCTATACACGATATTTATATGATATCATCTGTTATATAATAAATTATTAACATTATTAATTAATTCTGTAATTTAAAATTAAATAAATAATAATAAAATATCTCTAATTTACTAAAAATAATCGCCGGTCAAATCTTGTCCATACACTTTATTTTCGACAAACTCTATTAATCATTAATTTAAACATAATATTTATTAATTATAATTGGTTTTAAATAAGAATATGCTATAATAATAGCATTACATTATGCTAATTATAAACAATTACTACGTTCATAAGATTCACATAATTTGTAATTAAATATTTTGTAAAAATTATGCTAAAAATTTTTGTAAATTAATCGCATTCGCAAGTCTCAATTTTTCTTATAGCTGTATAAAGGTTATTTATAGGTTATTATATTAGGTGTTCATATAACTATGTACTTAATATAAAAATCAATTATGTGATAACATTTTGGAACTCTTACGTTAAAATCTAAATGTAAATGAGCTAGGGCGTATCCAGAATTTTATTTCGGGGTAGGCTGATTAAAGTTTTTATGTCTAGTTGATATCTTAATAATTTAGAGTTATTTCTTCAAATTTCAATTTTTTTTATTTAAAGCACGGGTTCTCAACCTGGAAGGCGCGCCCCCCTAGGGAGGCGTGACAAAATTTCAGGGGGGCCGTGAAAATTAATATTAAATTATAATATTTTTTTTTTGTGCAAATAAATTCATTTAATATTAAAAAAACGTCATTGAAGTTGTATTCATATTAATCCAATAACCAACATTAATGTATAGTTTATAAATATTATGCATACATCAATCTTATAGTAATGAGGGGGGAGGCGTGAACTCATAAAATAGTTAGAAAGGGGGCGTAGACCTCAAAAGGTTGAGAACCCATGATTTAAAGTCTAGAATGCTACCGAAAAATAGTGAAAAATATCAAAATTCAACAAGAATTTAATTTTGACCATCTTAATTTTATGTACCTATTTTATTTTACTAATGTAAAAATATAAATTATTGAGTGTGGAAAATTTTATTTTGTATTTATGTATCATATATATATTAAACCTATATTCGTGATACAATTTTGGAAGTTACTTTGATTTTTAAATTTAAATAATTTACATTGAATAAATATGTCAAAATTTTTATTATAATTTATAACCGTTAACTACGAGTACCTATATCAGAATGAACTTTGCTCTGAAACGTTTTTCCGAATGTCATGAATTATCATTGAAATACATGATTTACAATTCTATCTTAACAATATAACAAAATCTTTACCTTTAGCACTTTTATTTCCAAATGACTCTGAACTAAATGTTTTATTATTTTGTATATCTAAAAATATATATTAAATATTATTATTTTATTGTTCATAAAATTTAAAAAATTTAATATAAATTAGTTAATAATTTAGTCATATAGGTAGATAGATAAGCTTTAATAAATAACGCAACATCTAATTCAATTTTAGGTTTTGAGCAAAGCGAAAAATGTATTGATTTTACAATAATGTGTCTTTTTTCTTATTCTGAAGACACTTTTATTACCTGAAATAATGCTCCGATTTTCACAAATAGCATACGTTTTTGGTTGTTAAGTGGATGTAGTTGGTACTTTATTTAGGTCATTTTACGAATTTCTCAAAATCGAGCCTATGCGATAGGAAAATCGACCAAAAATGACGAAAAAACATTATTTTTCATGGACAGTGAAGTTTGGCAAATTCGATTTCTATATTACACGATATCTCAGACAATTTTGAAATTAGATTACTAGAGACTTGAAAATTTTAATGGGTGTTGAAATAGGCGGTTATTTAAGTTTTCGATATTTACCTTCATTATATCAACTGCTGTAATTGTTTTATACTTTAATATTTGGACTTCAAGTCCGTTATTATGAATAAAATAAATACTAATAAAAACTAAACAATATAAGCATTATGAACCTTTATTAGTTGAATCTTCATTAATTGAATCGTTCACATCTGTAGAAAGATTTTAATATTTTTTATTATATCCATATTTTAATTAAATTTTTTATTACTATTAATAAATATTAAACAATATAAATATAAGTTATAATACCAAATAATAAACTATAGTACCTATTGTAAATTACCGGTTAGTTTTTTTAGTTACATGCATTTTTAAGTTCATAATAAAATATATATATACCTATATAATAATAGTAATGATGATTTAAACTATAAAAGTATAGACTATAGTTTACTATTGGATTATTATTGGAATATATAATAACTACACTTGTAGCATAATATATTTATACCAATTAAAGAAAACCAAGATCACAACAATTATACCTACATATATATATCTAATACCTGTATAGTGTATATACTCGTACATTTATATTAAAATAAATGTTCAATATATTAATAGGTATAGGTATAATAATATAGGTGTATTGTTTTTATAATTTTAGATTTTGAGCTAAATGAAAAAATTTATTGGTTTTAAAATGGTGTAGGTATGTATTTTTTTATTTTTTCATAGTTTTATGTTTGTATCACTTTTTGACCCAAAATAATGCTCCGATTTACACGAGTAGGACATATTTCCGGTTGGAACGTTAATGTGGTTGGTACTTTATTTAGGTCATTTTTTAAATTTCTTAAAATTGGGCTTATGGGTTAAGAAACATGGAAAAAAATGATAAAAATGCAGCATTTTTCACAAAAACTGAAATTTTGACGAAATCGATTTAAATATTTCACGGTGATTCTTCTTATTATTTTTCAATACTTTTACAATAATAATAAATAAAAAAAGACAATAAAATCTTATTGAATTATTCTTACATATCTATTAGTTAACAAATTTCCAAAATATTGGAAAAATATCAAGTATCAATTTTTTTTATAGGTATTTAAAGTTGAAATTTGAGTAAAATCAATATTTAAAGTAGGTATTTCTGAATTTTATTGAATTTAGGTATTTTGAATGGATTTTTCTTATTATATTTCAATGTTTTACAATAATTTTAAATAAAATTGACAAAAATTTCGAAAATATTTTTGAATCTTTAATACATTTTACTTTATTCAATTCCAATTAATTGTGAATTATAACATTTACAATTTTTTTTATAGCTACTTAAAGTATAAAAAAGAAAGGGATGGGATACTACTAAACTAGTGTAGAAGGGATACAGGTGTAAAGAGGATAGTGTTGAATTTTGATTACAATTTGAATGCAATGATAAATTATTTCATTCGAAAAACGATTCTGAGCGAAGTATTTTCAGATTCTGATATTTTGGAGTTTTATAATAAATTATTTATATTGAACGTATAGACTGATAAATGTAACGATTTTAATCAATATTTACATATTATATTATCTGAAGAACTTTTTTAAAATCGGTTTAATAAATGTAATAGTTTGTAATTGCATTCAAATGTTAATAAAAATTCAACACTATCGTTAGCATTTTACACCTTTATAGGCATTTCCCTTGCTTTTTAACATTTTAAAATATCAATTAATAAATTTAACTTTTTAATTTTATAAATAAATAAATTATCAATTTATCATATTATAATGTACTGTAAAAAAATGTAGAAATAAGTATAATTAAAATATAAAATATACATAAATATTATAAATAATAATAATATTACTTTCAGTCGTTGTTTTATTATCTAAAATTAGTTAAATTTATATTTTCATAATCGTAATTTATTTAATAATAGATATATATTTTAAATTATAAAATTTAATACAAGTTGTTATAATAATACTATAATAATTAATTTTAACATGAATAATGTTGCAACATAAGCGAACTAAGTTCAATTTTTTTAGTAGGAGGACATAAAGTCTCAAATAATTATATTTATAATTTATTAATAAATATGCCTATTAAATAGGTAGGTATTAAAAATTTTGGCGTAGCTAAAATCATTTTTGTGGGTTTTAGTGGAATCCTCTAGTTGCCATAATGGTTATAAATTTACATGTGTAATTAATTTTAGTAATAATGATTATACTCGTTAGTAACGTAAAGTGTTATTTTTAAATTCTATTCTACATTAGGAATACAGTACTTAATGAGCTTAAACGGCCCATACCTACAAGATCAATATTATAGATCAATATTATTGACAACATATTGATGAGTATTTTTAATGACCACTTACATGTCAAAATTATTAATCAATATCATGTTATCAAATCACCGGATCCATAATTAATTATAGGTACCTAGGTACCTATAGTTAATAGTTCAATTAAATATAGTTAGTTTAATATTAGTAATTTATTAATCTTTTTAATTTATAATAATTTTAATAATATATAATAATAATTTATAATAATATAAACATTTTAAATAACATTTTCGTAATCGTAACGGCATGGGCGTATTTTAGGGGGCTAGGGGCCAGGGGGCTTAGCCCCCAGTGTTTGTTTAAGCCCCCTTCGTCAAAATAAATGTTTTATATTTTCAATTACAATGTAATTTAGTTTTTGATTTGAAAACTGTGGATTAATTATTTTATTATTTGAAATTTTTTATACATTATACAATATTATTATCATTAAAAGTTATAGTAAAAAAATTTTTTTTGGGCTTTAGCCCCCCCCCCTGTATTGTAACTCTAAATATGCCCATGCGTAACGGACAATTATGTCTGATAATTTAAATTATACATTAATAGCTCTTGCACTAGCTATTTCTTTCCGCGATAAAAGAAAGAAAAACGCAAAAAGAAATTTTGGGTTAAAAAGTGGTTAAAAAATGGAAATGAGTACAGTTGTAAAAAACTCTTATCTGAGCTACGATTAAATTAATCAGAGTAGGTACCTACTACCGTAATTTTTAAGAATGGAATAGAGAAATTGTTTCAATTTCTTACATTTTTAACAATTTTACTGATTTTATATTTTAATTGGTACCTATTCAATAAGTGTTTCATAATAGGAGATTATCCTTGATCTTCTTGTCTTCTTGATTTTTAATATTTCTTAAATGCTTTTTAAACCTAATATCCACTCATGAAAATTTCAGCTAAAAAAGATGATAGTGGTTTGCCCATTATTGTTCTTTCAGTCTGTTCAAAAAATTTATTTTGTAAATGGAAAACAGTTTGGCTAATATCTTGTTCAGTTTTATAAATCATTAATTTTACTTTTCTCGATGTTTAAATTTTCCAACCAATTTTTTCAAAATTTTGTTGTCAATCAATTGGAATACCTATTTAAGTAGAATTGCATCTACTACATCGAAAAAAATTATCCCATCAGTAAATTTAATGTTAATATGTGATAATTTATTGACCAATTCAATGTTATCTATTGTTGTTTCCTCTATTTTTATATTCTATGTTAACATTAATTTATACGTAAGACGTAATTATTAATTAATATCACTTAAAAAATTAAATACACATATAGGTACTAATTTACATACTATTATTTACTGATATAGTAGGTAATTATTAATTTATAAGTATGTATCCCTCATTCCATATTACCATTGTAAATAATTAAAGTAATTCTTAAATTGGGTACAAATATTTTAAAATTATAAAGTGTATAGTTTAAACATAATACAAAATCGAGTATTTAGAAAATATTTCAATATATAATATAATTCGAAAATTATCAAAATTTAAAAATTATATTTTAGTGAAATCGATAAATTATGATATTTACATAATTATTGATTGACTATACGTATTTCAAAAAATTGTTAATTTTGAGTTTTAAAGTTTTAAAATTTAAAATTTTTTTTGAACTATTTATTATTCACCTTAATTCCAAAATATTTATATTATATAATAATACTTTATATTATTATATACACATCGTGCAAATGTGAAAATGTGATTATTATTAATTATTAAGAATAATAAATTATTTTTAATGTCTATTATTTTTTATATTAATACTGAACAATTATTTGTATAAAATGAATAATATGATTATTTATAGTAGACTTGTATTTTTTAAATGTATATTGTTTATATAAGCAATATATAATATAATATAATATAGGTTGAAAAATTTACACCTGGGCCTATACACGTCTAGCTACAACACTGGATATATTATTATTGTATTAGGTAGGTAATAATATACCTAATATTATATATAAAGTGAGAAAATATGTCATATTTCAATGATTTTGTATTTTTGTTAATGACAAGGTACTAGAAATTAATTAAACCACTTTTAAATATCAATTAATAAGATGAACTAGAAAATAGAAATAGGCATCTAAAAAAATTTAAATTTATACATAATAGGTAATATTAATATATAAATAGGTATATAAATAATTAGATATCTTCATTAAATGATGTTATTGTTAGTTATACAATTACAATAAATAATATAAGTAAATATAATATAGTTATGTATCTTTATGGGGATAATTAAAAGGGAATTGGTAGACTTACATCTCTTCCTCCCAATCAACAACATAATTCGTATTCAAAATTTAATTATTTAATACCTATATTACATTATAAACATGGAGGTATGTCAGCCAACTCACTAACAATATAATAAATTAATAATACCTACCTATTTATGTTGACCAGAATGAATTACAATTTATTTAGAAAATTAAACATTATAGGTATTTCTTATCTTCTATAACAACTGTTGTAGATAAAATAACTTCAAACATTTGTTGAACAATTATTAAAAATATACTGTTTCACTATGAAAGTTACCTACCACCTACCTACACTATAATGTTTATAAGAATTTCATAATTAGGTACCTATTTAAAATTTATTTTATTGAGCTTAATTGTTTTTAAATTTTAATACCACATAATTAAATAATCCTCTAGTTTGAAAAATTTTTCACAGTCACATAGATGTCTCAATAAACCTATGCTAAAGCCCTAAACCATAAAGCCATGCAATAAGGGAATGTAATGGCTAAAACATATTTTAACTTAAAATTGTAATAACAAATTTACAATTATTAGTGAATGATGATAGAATAATGTAATATTAATATAAATACCTTCAAATTCATGTCTACTCATTGAAGTTCCTTAAAATTTTATAACATTAATTATAATTTATAAGTTTATACCTATTTAACACTTAGCACTGTGCCACTGTTTATATAATCATAAATTTTTATAAAACTAATTTATTTTATTTTGTTATATAAAATATAAATCTAATTATGTGCGTTAATCAAATATAATGGATAGTCGTTATATATTATATTATATAATTATATAGACATCAAGTTAAAAAGATAATATAGTGTTGAATTATAATTAAGATTTGTAAGCAAATAAGCATTTATTACAAATCATCGCTATTGAAAAATGATTCTGAACACAGTTCAGTCAGGTAATCGGATATCCTACTAATATTAATTCAATTATAACTTCTTTAAATATTTATGAAATATAAATATTTAGATTTAAATATCAAAGGAATAGTGTGGTTCCAAATTTTAATTTCGTATGTAAATTATTAATATTAAATTTAGTGAAGAAGTCTAAATTTGAGTCTACAAGTGTCATAAAGTTTGCTTTTTTGATATTTTTAATAATATTAATATCCTAAAAATAAATTAATGGGAAATTTAAAAAAAAAAATTTAAATATAGGACCAACTATAATAGAGTTATAAATTACGTATTTAATATATTATTAAGTAATGCATTGTATATATTATCATTATGTTACATAACTATTACATATTATGTAATTTTTGTTATCAAAAGCATAATTCATTTGTAATAATAAATCACTTTAAATTTCAAAAATTGTGCTTTCGCTCATAAAAAAATCACATAATATTACCAATTTACTTAGAATATGAAACTAATAGAATTAATATACAATTATTTGAAATATACAAAATAAATATGTCTAGATGTGTAGGTTACATCTCATATTACCATTGTAAAATACATTTTTTCAAAACAATTTTTTTTATTTTTAATTTTTAAAATGTCTTTTATCAATTTTTATTAACTTTTTAACTTGTTTAAAACTGAATATTTTAATGTAATATAAATATAAATAATGTCATACACATATAGTGTGCCTTAAACACCATCATCAGTTGTCATGAATTACGGGGCCAAATTTAGTAAAATAACTACCTAAATGTTATAATCCTAATTAAAAAATTATTTTTAATTACTTTTAATATTAAATAGGACAAAATAATAAATTCGCCTATAAATATGTATGGGTACTATGTATATATATTATAAAATATTAGAATCTATTTATTTTGCAGAATTATACTATTATGTGGAAGAATGAAAATTCTAATATTTCCTATAATCATAAAGGCGAAAATTGACCTAATACAAAGTCAGGAAATAAATTTGATAATATTATTTTCCACAAGTCAGATTTTCTTGTGACTAGGTGAAATTTTGATAGTGACAACTATCAGGGATTCAGGGCTAACATTAATTTCTAACACATAATATCAGTTTCACAATAATTTTTCCATATGTTTTTTATACCTATGGAGCATCCATACTCCCTTAATTTGTCATTCTGTGATATGTCTAAAAACAAGTTTTATTGTTAACTACAACTAAATTCCATTGGATATTACACCTGCTTATAGTATCAAATCGAATGAAAAATATAAGAAAATGCCCAAATTATTTATGCATTAGTTTATCTATTGGTATAACGTATAAATAACATTTTTATTATTTATGATTGTCAATTTGTCATAATATAACTACCGAATGGAAAATAAAAAAAAGACAAAGAATTGAAGAACTTTCTGAAATCAAATATAGGTACTAAATATATGAGAGTAAAAGATTACAGTGATGAGTCTGTTACGTTTGGTAATCAAAATCCTTTATTTCTTCATATGATAATAGCAGGGAAGCCAGAAGGGTAAATTCCTTAGGCTTCCTCACTTGGAATGGGAAAACGTGTTAAAAAGAGAGATGTAGAATTTCTAAATAGAGGTCCAGACGAAAAATCAATAGCTTCTGGCAAAGAACAGAAGTAGGTATTGTGTGTGTGTCCAAGTGACTGGTAAAGCCTAATAAAATACATAATATTAATATCGAAAAATATTAAATATTTAAATGGATTATTTTTTAATATTAAAGTATATTAATTTACCACTAAAGGGATCAATGTTATCATCTCCTTTGCCATTAACTACTGTTAATATCATTGTTATGATGAAAAATAATATTAATATATTAATATGATTCAATAACGTCATTGTTTTTTTTTTCTGAATAGTAATGTTATAAAGTAAAATATTAAAAAAATTTGTAAACGTTAAGAAAAAAAATTGGAATATGATGAAATTTTATATTATAATAAACATATACTCAGAATATTATCTGTAATATAGGAAAAGGATTAATATACTACTTGTAACTTTCAAAAGCAAACTAAAACTAACTCGAACAACTAAAACGTCTAAAATTAAACACAATATTGGTTGAAACAAGTGTAAACAGTTCCCATTATCGTCATTTAATTATTTAATTATCAAAATATCAACACTGAAATGAATAAGAATAAACCTATACACATACTTTTTAATGCTACACATTTGGTATATTTCTATTTTTCTTCTGGTACACGTAATACAATTTACTATTTACCATACACGAACGACAATATTTTTTATATCGTAACCTTTTCTCATTGGACGTAACGATATAAGTGTAAATATAATTAAAACAAATTTATTGTGCATAAAAATATAAAATTATTTTTACGATAATTTTCAATGTTTACAGTCTATGTTTTTAGTCTGTGTTATTTTTATTACGCCGTTGTTGACGCGTGACCAAAACGCTCACTTAATAAAATAAATTGTATTTTTGGTAGAAATATAAATGCAAATAAATTTGTTTAATGTTATAATTATTAAGTGTATTGAAAATGATTTACCGACAAAAAATTATCTTAAAAATAAACAATAAACTTTATAAAATATGGAAAATTAATGAATGTTTATAAATTATAAGATATAAATGAGTTAGGCATAAAATTTAAAAATTTTATTCTGAATATAAATACGCGAACATTAACGTTCGAGGGTACGAACTACGAAGCTTTACCGCGGTACTGACAAATGTAATTAATGTTGAACTGCTACAGCATAATAATAAAATAATATAAAAATATAATAAAATAATATAAATAATATAAAATAACAGGATAATAAACCGGAAATAAAAGTAGTATATTTATCAAATACACAGTAACGAGATCAGTGACATGCGAGCACAACGCTAACATTCACGGTTTACTCCTTTACGGTATTGTCAAAATTAAACTTCGATAACTTTGTTACTTTATTTATGACTCTTGATGGTTTTTAATAAAAAATAAATATAAATAAATTAAAATCATGGACCATGAGTACAACAACTATTGTTGTTGATTGGTGTTTATTATTGTCAATGACCAATGGTTTTGTTTGCTATCACTCATCAAATATGTATAATATGTCTCGTTTTTTATTAATCAATTTGGTCATCTCCTTATTTCTAGTCTTCATTGTTATAAATTTTAAAATTTATAAATTATAATAATTAAAATTATTCAATTATCAATATTATATTATATTATTATAAATTATAGTACTACAGTTTTGTCTGAGTGTTTTAGTGTACACTATAAAAAAAAATTATATTATACTTCTACCTAATATTAGGTATATAGTTTTACTATTAATAATTATAATAACTTGTGTATAAACATGTAAATGTAATAATAATTATTAATTGATAAACATTTTAAGTGGTTATAATTAATAAATATTAATTATTAAATTAGGTAATTAATTAAAGTGGTTATATTTAAAGTTGTTATATTCTGTCTTCTGTGGTTATAAATATGCCTATTAATTAATATTGTAAGTTTCAAGAAAAATATATTTCACTTTGTCATATTAAAAACAAACACAATATACTTTGTTTAATCGTCTTAGATTGTAATTTTTATTTTCCGGCGAAGTGAGTTAATTTTTCATGATATTAATTATCTTAACAAAAATTAATAAAAATAAAATAGGATAGTACAAAATTTATATTATTATTCTGTATAATATTATGATACCATACATTTATACCAGTGTATGTGTGTGTATCAGCATTATTTGGTAAGGGCGCCAAAATCCTTAATACTGGTGAAATATTTAGATCGATTTCGTAGAAATTTCCGGTTTCGTGAAAATGTCGTTTTTAAATCATTTTTTGGTCGTTTTTCTTATCGCATACCTTATTATTCGAGATATTTCAAAATTGACCTAAATAAATTATTACCAACTACTTCCATTTTCCAACAGCAAGACATATTATGCTATTCGAGAAAATCGGAGCGTTATATAGGTCGAAATTGTGTCTTCATATATAATAAAAAATAATAATAAATACATAAAAATATAAAAAAAGACACACCGTTGTAAAATCAATTGATTTTTTGGCTTCGCTTAAAATATAAAAATGTTATAATCTTTAAAATAGTATCATAATTATGTGGTGTAATTATTTGTAATAAATTAATAATATTGTTATGTAATAAACTAATAAATCCAGTAAAAGAGAAGTGTCTATAACCAAAATAATATTTTTGTAGGAAATAATAATAACCTACGTCAAGATACCCAAATTAAAAAAAAAAAAAACCCCTAAATACGCCACTGATCTTGTAAATATATTTAAATTCTAAGTCCACCATAATGTATTATTTTATTATTGCACATTATGACAGTCGAATGCATGACAATAATTTCAGATTTTACATTATTTTCATATTTTTACTCTCTAGTCGCCTATGCCCCAGGCACTATTTTTTTTTTATAAAGATTCGTACTATACATTTTTTAATGTACAAATGTACAATAATGATATAATTCAGACTATAGAGCGATGGGGGCAAGGCCCACACCCCCTTACCCTTTCTACCAAACTTCTTTGACGATAACTCGGACAATTTCGAAGTAAGAGACTTGACAATTTTATTGGGTAATCCACATTGATATTATATAATATGTGTGTGGCAAAATTTTGGAACCGTCACGTTAATTTTTCTACAAAATATAGAATTTTGAATATTTTGTAAAATTCTCGTTTTTATGTACTTTATATAATGTTTGGTAAAATTGGCAATTTTTGACATTAACAGGGGCGGTTCCATGGGGGGAGGGCAAGGGGCCACAGCCCCCTCCCAGGACCGTATTTTAAAAAATTGTATACTGTTAAAAACAAAATTACATTATTACGTATAATTATGGTAGTAAAAATTTGTGTTTTTTTTGTTATAAAGTTATCCCAAAATTTTGACTTGGCACCCCCTTAACCAAGTCTCTGGAACCGCCCCTAGGCATTAAGGTCTAAAAATTTTACTGAAATATATTTACATATTATTACTTAACATCATATAAAATTATTAGAAAAATCCCTAGTCTCAATTTTTTTTTATAGTTGTTTAAAGTTGATATTTTTAGTTTAAACGAAAATCTTAGAATCCTATGAACATTCTTCTTATTATTATTTCTCAATACTTTTACAAAAAAAATTAAGAGAAAAGCCAAAAAAAATTGGAGAAATTTTTGAAAATTTTATTGAAACATACTAA
Source organism: Tetraneura akinire (assembly GCA_021307375.1). Taxonomy (NCBI): domain Eukaryota; kingdom Metazoa; phylum Arthropoda; class Insecta; order Hemiptera; family Aphididae; genus Tetraneura; species Tetraneura akinire. The sequence continues at coordinate 3,793,616 of JAIUCT010000011.1, forward strand.
CATAGGTATATTTTAATGAATTTTAGAAAAATCTCAAGACTAGATTTTTTTTATAGATATTTAAATTATTTATATTTAACGTAGAGACTCATAAATGTAAAAAAATTAATCGGTACATATATTATCTGATGAACTTTGCTCAGAATCATTTTTCGAATATAATGATTTATCATTGCATTCAAATTGTAATTAAAATTCAACACTATCGTCTTTACACCTATATTGCTTCCACACCAGTATCCCTTCCCTTTACTTTTTAGAAATAATAATTATTTTTTAAATCAAAGTGTAATAGGCAACTACCAATCTGTTATTAGGTAATAAATAAAACATTGTAACCACTGGTCTACCACGAAAACATAATAACCACCGACGATATTAGATTCACGATAGTCGATTATCGTCAATGATAAGTGAGAACTAATAAAAAAAACTAAATTTGAATTATGCATACTGCATAGGTATTACTTACTATCTAGCCAAGTAGTCTTATTTATTAGTATTTAGTAGGTAAACACTTTTCGAATCCGTGAATCCGTGTGCACACTTTCAATTTCGGTTTACACACTTTGTATCGGGGTCACTACAAAATAGGCCCTGCTAAGCCCTATTCTCATGATTCAATTGAGACCAATTTAATAGGAATATTGTTAAATAAATAAGTTTACAACAATTAATTGGTTTTTTTTCTATAATATTATATTATATATATATTTTTTTAGGAAAATGTGGCAATTTTATATTAATAGCACAAACAATACAATTGGTCTAAATATATCTTTATATGCTTTTGTGATAGACAAACAATATAAAAACACCCATTATTTTAATAATAATTTAAAATTATTCAACATCACGTTTATAACAATATTTGGCGAATTTCTTCGTAGTATATATGGTAATATAATAATGGAAAAAGTATAAAACAAAATCACATATTTACAAAAATGTATAACAATAATATTATCTTTTTTTTTATACTTTTACATAAAAAAAAAAATATATATATATTAGTAACAAATATACATCAAAATTTAAAATATGTTTAATATTAATTACATAGATATCAAAATTAATTATAGTAAATTATTAAAAAAAATGAAAAATTTTACTCAATTTTAGTTTTATTCAACACAGTAAGTATATTACTTTATGCTATTACATAATATAGGTAGTAAGTACCTACCTATTTAATACAGGTACAATTTAATTTGATTTATTTAAGCTAAATGTGTATCAATAAAGATAATTTAATTAAAAATATGTTTTGGATATTGAACTTATTAAAGACAAATATTACATTAATTAGAAAATTGAATTTGTAAAAGTATCCATTAGTAAATTTTAATACCATTATAAATATTATTATGCGTTATGCTGTAGGGGTTAAGTAAATAAAAGATAGTTCCTATAATTCATATTATACATATTTCAATAATGACTATATTGTTAGTTAATAATTTTATTATGATTTTTAAAAAATATTTGTTGAATATAATTTTATTCACTAAAAAAAAAAAAATGATATAATTTATTTTATGTTTGCATTTCAATCGCTGGCACAGGTTTATGCAATATACTAACTGGTCTTGAACTAGAATTATTATTGAAACCATTTTTCCGACCACCTTCTCTTTTCTTAAACGTCTGAGGTGATTGTAATACTTCAGTGTACTCTCGTATAAGATTTGCTACTTGGAATGCCTGTTAATAATAAACAATCGTATTGTTTATACTTTAGAGTAAAATTTTGATAATTAATGATAGGTACCTAAGTATTATATTAATATGAAATTAAAAGCTTTTTTAAAAAAACTAAATTATTTAAATATATATATATATATATATATATATATATATTACATATTTTTAGGGAAAAAATAAAAAATATTTACCTGAGATGTAGTTAAAATAATTTTGCTCTGTTTTTTATCACTGCCTGTGATTATCATTAAACAGTTTACTGCTGGGCTGTAACTTAAGATACTATCATATTCGTATGAACACAACGCGTTTCGGGAACGATGTTCTAATAAATGCAGACCCACTTGATCAACAGCTAACCACAGAACACGAGGCCAATTGGATGTAAATGATTGCTAAAATTATATTAATTTATTATCCTTTAAAATTAAATAATAAACTAAATATTTACTGCTCTGCACATTTTAGTGTTCTAAATTTATATTTTCAAATATTTATATTACATTTATTTTATTTAATTAAAAAATTATATATTATTATTATATCTTTATATTATAATATCAGGAATGGCAATTTTTTTATTTTATTTTATTTAGATCTATTGTGATTACTTATTATAATACTAACCATAACATCAAATATTGTAGCTCTATGAAGAGGCCAACTTTTGATTAAATTTAAAAAGGCTTTTTTAGCTTCAGCTGAAGTCATACCCCGAAGACTTTGGTGATGCATTGCTACATCTTCGTTTGGTATGTTGGTCACTAGCCTTGATGGAAGACAATGACATATGACTTGTCGATATTCCATAACAATGTCTTCACAGTCTCCTAATTCAACTTGAGCTTGTAAAGAAGTTAACATTACCTAAAATACAATAAATATGAATATACATATTTTTAGACTTCTAAATTTAAATAAATAATGTTATATTGTAAATACAAACCGCTTCATTATCAGTCACTGGGAATCGATCACATCGAAGACAATGCAATACCTGATGATACAATAATTCCTTTTCTACAGGATCGTTTAAATCCATGTATTGGTCAAGGAATAAGTGTTTTTTGAATAGAAATATGTGGCTATGTTTTCGAATAGGTTTAGACGTATTAGCAGTTCCAGTGTTCGCATTCCTGTATCGTTCCCATTTTGACATAACATCAGCCAATTTTTCTTCAGCTACTAAACTCCTTTCAGAATTTCCTAACACTTCATAAATTGCATATCCTACATAAAATTATTATTTTTAATTTAATCAATACTAATATTGCGTTCTAAATGCTATTGTAATTATTATGTTTAATGAATAACCACTAGAACTTACCCATAGCAGTTTTTCTCAGTCCAATTTTATTTTTAACTATTTCAACTACATCTTTAGCGGTTGAAGATGGATGAAATTCAATGGCATGATATTGTCCATCCATAAAATGAAATCGTGCATAAATCAATCTCCTATTTATGGTGCACAGTATTTCTTCTCTAGATGGTGGCCACTGTCTTCTTCTGGTGCCCTGAGTTTTTGATACACACTAAAGATATACAAATTAAAATATTAGTAATGCTTACAAAGAATAATAATACCTTTATTTTTAATAAAAAAATACCCACTTTTTCAGCAAAACGAGCATATTTTCCTTCTTCCGTTATACAATCACCAGCACATTTTCGTAAATGTGATATTAGGTATTTTCGTATGTTGCGTTGTGGTGGTAATATAACTGAGCATATAAGCGATAATAGTGCCCAATGTCTTAGATTTACTCTAGAGTTTGGATCCGGATGTTCTGTCGTTTGTTTAATTAACTGTAAGTACAATTCACAAAGTAAAGATTCCTTACGCATTGATCTCTCCATAACACTTTGTATAAGAGTAATGTGTTCATCTTCTGCTCTTTGAACTACTTCACCTAATAAAAAATTAAATACTTAGTGAAATCATAATTAAAAAATTATTATAATATATTCCTACCGTTTTGACCTAATCCAGCATATTTTAATATGATTTGAAACATTTGTAATGCAGTTTGTTCGTCTGTTTCAGATAATCGACTAAGACTTTGAGTAATGAGTTGTCTACTAAAAGACCAGTAAGAACCAGTAAATCCTTTATATGTTTCACCATACTCGGACAATGATCCGATATGATCAGCCCACAATTTTTCTAATTTATGTTTGCTTAATCTTAAAAAAAATGAGAATAAATTACAATAAATTTAATAGAATAAACATTAATAAATTATATATAGTTATATATAAATGCAATTTTTAAATTGTTAAAATTCTCACCTCCGTAAGGTATTTTTCAAGAAACTGCCCGGTGCATCCTGTGGTTTTTTTAGCATATCAGAATCAATTAAATTTCGTCGACAGTTTATTACATTGTGATATAGCCGTATTCGATCATCATTAGTTATTGCTTTAATCTATATTTAGTTAAAAATTAAATATTTATAAAAGTTTTAATATAATAATTATTATTTATATACCGGAGCTTCATTTTCTATTATCCATCCAGCCAATCCTGGACAGTAACTAACAATGAGTGAACCGATTTCAGATTTTTGTTGAGTTTCAAATACGAAACATTTATGAGCTGAGACATTATCATTTTGATGTCTCATTAAATTTATTGTTAGGAAACAATCACTAGGATCCAAAAATATAGATTCAACATCAGTATAGCGGAATTCATACATAACAAATTTATCTTCTGGCTTAATCAACATTAATCCATCACAGTTAACACCAAGTATTAAATTATTTCCTAAATATAATAGCAAAATTAATCAAATTATGAAACTTTTAAATTATGTATTCAAATTCAAACCATATGACCAATATCCTCGGTAAGTAACATGAAACATTGTAGTACCATATAATGGATACTGCATTACACAAGATAAGTATAAAACTTTTGCCATTAATTCTGATCTTCCAGCACCATATTGTTGATGAGATTGAGCTAATATTGGTACCTATAAATATTTCATTATTAATTTTAATAATGTAGAATTGTCACTTATAATTATATAATTACCCAAGTATCAGAACTTCTTATTTTACTAATTCTAAAAGGAATATAATTTTCAACGTCTGCATAATATTCTAAAGTTGATTCTTTTGGATCACCAAGGGATACTTGACATTGGAGTCCAGCTAATTGAAGTGCTACTTTTTCACTAACCGGAAAATCATCACACTAATAAATAACATAAAATATATTATTTTGATAAGTAATTATACAGTCATTTTATATTTATCAATAATGATAAATAAAAATAATGAATAATTATTTTTGTGGTAAAGAGGAAAATATCAAACATATTTTTTATAATATCTTTCATATGAATATATGATGATTTATATCTAACCTTAACAACATTATAAACAGCTTGAGCATATAACAAGTTAACTTCAATTGGGTCTTGTGAAATTTCTCGAGAATGTCGAAATAGTCGACGTTTAAATATGAAGCGATTTTCTCCACTAGTTAACGTGGTATTACTGGTACGTCGGCTTAAGGATGGGAAACTACTTGATTGAGTGGTTTGTTTTACTTGTTGTTTCCTATAGATAACATAGTAATAATCAATTATAATACATATTATTTTACTGAAGCAAAATAAATACTTTAAATTGTAAATAACATTAACTACAATTAATATTGGAAACAAATGCAAGGTAATCACTATGCAATTTCTGCACTTTATATTTGAAGCCCAAGATTTAATTTTCTTAGTAGGTAGTATATATATATAAAAAAAATATATATATGGAAAATTAGTAAATAGTAGGTACTTATATTTAAATACTTTCTATTGAAATTATAATAATATATTTAAAATTCATAATTAACTTTTTTTTACATTATTTTATGTTAAATAATGGGTACATACGATTGCCAAGAAGCTATGATGTCATATAAAAAGTAATGAGCACGAACATGTTCTTCGCCATCTGAACGACTTTGATATATAGACCAACCATCAATCGATCTTAAACCTAACTTATCTGCAAGCTTATAAACTGCATCACTAGCCGTGTCTGTTGGATGAATATCAATAGCTTTTGTCCGTCCATCCAAAAAAAAAAATCTACAAACAATAGTACCCAGTCTTCTCATAGCCTGTAGGTATGGACAAATATTTTAATTTTATACATTAATATACATATTAATATTAAAGTAAATGTAAAAACATAATATTTAATCTAGTATAAATTAAATTTATAAAAATATATTATATAATATTATGTAATTGACAACACAATAGGTATTATATATATTTTTATAAAGTCAAAATAAAAAATAAATATTTCACATACAGCGATTTCAACCGTTGACGGTGGATATTGACGACATGAAATTTTTGTGTTTTTACAATTGTCTAAACACCATTGAACATATTGCTTTAGTTTCCCTTCACACTGTAAATTCTTCCGTAAGAAGCTGACAAAATACTATAAAATATAATAATTTATTATTATATAACGTATTATAATAAAATTGCTTTTTCATACTATAAACATTTACAAAAAATGTATAAAATTTTTTTTGGAATTAATAGTGCTATACATAGGAGTAAGTAAAAAATATAAAAGTATTATAAAAAAATTTTCAAACATCCTAAATACTTTATTCAGAATATTATCAATTAATTAATAAAACCTACAATAATTAGTCTACAATAACATCTATTAACTATATTAATGTTAACTTTAAAATAAAAAAATATTATAAAGTTATATAGGTACCTTATAAAGTAACTTGCTAGGCTGGAATGCAACTATTGCAAGACAAATTAACAACCAAACCCTTTCTGTAGATTCAACATTCGGATTATTAGTTGCTTGTCGCATACACTGCACAAATATTTCGTCTCTTAACTCTTCACGATTTATTCCTGCACCAATTATTGATTGAATAATTTGAACCTCGTTATCTGATTTTATGTCACCTCGAGAGTACTTACAGAGATCCTATATATTACAGATAAGTTTTAGATTTTGAGGGAAGCAAAAAAATCTATTGGTTTTACAATAATGTGTGTCTTTTTTTTTTATGTATGTAGACACTTTTTCTATCCGAAATAATGCTTCGATTTTCACGAATAGCATATGTTTCTGATTGAAAAGTGGATGTAGGTAGTTGGTATTTTATATTGGTCATTTTTTCAATTTTCAAAATTGACCCTATTCGATAGGAATAACGACCAAAGTATTTATACGGATTCTTATTATAATATTTCAATATTTAATAATAATGTTAAATAAAATTGATAAAAATTTTGAATATTTTATTGCAGCTCAAATACATTTTACTTAACTCAGGTCTAATTAATTGTGAATTAATACATTTATGATTTTTTTTTTTATATATATATATATTTTTAGCATAAAAGCTTTAAAGCGTTTAAAGCATAAAAGCAAGGGAAGAGATACTGGTGTAGATGGGATATAGGCGTAAGAGGATAGTGTAGAATTTTGATTAACATTTGAATATTGAATGCAATGATAAACAATGATTACAATGATTACATTCAAAAAATATAGATACTGATAAATGTAAAAATTTTAAGCAATACATATATTATCTGATGAACTTCACACAAAATCGCTTTTACTATTGTAATGATTTATCATTGCATTTAAATGTTAATCAAAATTAAACATAATCCTCTTTATACCTATATCCCTTCCACACCAGCATTAAAATTATATCAATAATAATTGTTATTAATTCATGTATATTTATTTTTATTCTGGTATTACTTTATAATTTATTAATTTATATTATTTATTTATAAAATTTTCTGTATTGAAATACTAGTTTAATTAATGTAAAATTTATATTAATTGAATGTTTATTATTGGTAACTTATTTTAATTAATACAAACAATAAATACCTATTATAAATATTTGAACTTATATTCTAATATTTTTATATGGTTAAATTAATATAATAATTGGTTTTTATTAATATATATTATTCATATATTATAATTTAATGTTGAGTTTTTGGTGACTTACTCTAAAAATTGAAATAGCAATTGTAATATTATCTGGATCATACATGTGTATGTGTGAGGTCGGAATTGTTGATCCACGGTGAAATGAAACCATTTCATACATGGGTATCTTTTCTAATGATTTGCTTTTTCTTTTTAATGTGGCAATTATAGTGCCTATATGATAATAGTATTAATAAAATTAGTGAAATTAATTAAATAAAAATACAATATTTTTAAAACCTTCAGGTGAGCGTTCATGAGCATTGAAATAATTTTCAGCAAATTCTAGAATGTCATGATAGTTATCTTGTAGTGGATCAATGTTCATTTTTTCATGTATGTTTTCCATCTCTTGTAATTTTTTTTCTACTCTATATTTCCTTCTTTGGTCTCGTTCAGTATCATCAACAAACCCATTGTTATACTTCCAATTAGAACCCTATGTATAAATACAATAAAATACATAAAATATAAGTGTTACTTAACAATAAAATAAAATCATAATAACTAATAATATTTTATTAAAAATTCAAATCACAAAATTGATATTTTTTAATCGTATACATATTTCAACAACTATGTTCAGACTTCAGACAACTACTCCTGAGCTTGGTTAGTGCTGAGGATGACAATAGTTGTTGAAATATGTATACGATTAAAAAATATCAATTTTATAATTTTGGTTTTTAATAAAATATTATAAAAATATTTATAAATGCTCAATTTTATTTTAAATAATAACTAATACTAATAGTTACTTATAATAACATCTTACCCCAGTCCCAGAACTTCTTGAACTGGGTCTACTTGGTCGAGGGGATGAAAGAACTGCAGCTGGACTTACAGATCTATGTGAAACTTCTGAAACTATAATAGGACTCTTGGCCCTTGTCATTTTGTGGGGTGGAGTAGGTAACGGTGGTGGTGATACATTATCCTCGTCTCTTGGCAAAACAGCTTCGTAAATGTGTTCGTCATTTGATTTTACAGGTTGTTGATTAAATAGTGGTGGCGGTGGTGGCTGGTATGATGGTTCTGGTAATGTTTGAAGTGCATTTGAAGAAAGCGAAGACGTTTTTTCCAGACTTCTATTTTCAATTTCCATTTCAACACTTTCTATTTCTCGCTGTATTACATTCTCCAACTAATATATCATATTATAATAATTTACAATATTATATTAAGTCATAACTATACATTTTTAAATAAATTATAAATAGTGCATTCAAATTATTTAACATCATGTGGTTCAAATAAATTAAGCATAAGTAGTATCAATTTTTGATAAAAGCAAAGTATAATGATTCAGCATTTTGTTAAAACTATAACTTAAATTATTTTTATGTAATAATAATTAATATGTCTATTGCGATAGTTATAGTTCACAAATAAATTTAATAACGAATTTAAAAATTTCACTACAAAATTATATATATATATATTAAATAATTATATAGGTAATTAAAATAATAATTAATATTTTATTAGATACTAACAAAAAGAATAAACCATATGATATAATTTGATATTCGAAAAAAGTTGTGTGCAAATTACCTCATCGAAATCGCTTACTATTTCCTTCATATGGTCTCCTACAGTATCTATTGAACGTCCAGATTGTACATCAGATAAAAATGCAAACAAATTGTCCAAATCTACAGATTCATGTGCTGGATCAACTTGTAGTCTTGAATTTAATTGCTCTGCTAACTTCACGAATTCAATTTCAGATATTCTAAAAGTTCACACGATACGTACAAAAAATTATTTTTATTAATTTACTAATATATTTTTTTATGATCAATTATTTTTAAGTACTTTTCGTCTTTCTCTATTTGTAATTCATCCGTCTGTTCTTTTTCTTTAATCTCGTCAGCCTTACGTTTTTCTTCTTCACGTTCACGTTTTTGCATCTCTTTTTCTACTCTTCTCATTTCTCGTAAAGCAGCAGCTACCTAAAAAATACAATATTATTTTCAACATATATTTTAATAATTTGTATGTTGCATATATAATTATACAGGGTGTTACAAAACTGTTAAGCATATTTATATTCACTTTGATATTATAATAACTTATAGGTTAGTTTTATATGTGTTTATGTTTTTATATATTGTTATGGTGTTCATGTGTGGTCATGTATGCTACATTGCTACAACAGAAGTTTTTCAGTGTACAACTTCCTTAAAGTATTAAAAATTAAGTTACTAATAAAGATATAATAAAGTATAGTTATAAAATACAATTGTAGTTATTATATAACCTAAGAACAGAATACAGGGTACACCATTACTTTATACAAATATATGATATATTACCTCTCGTGCAAAAACGCCTCTTAAATGTGATTGGATCACAATTGCAGCTCGTCGTTTTTTTAGAAATTCTAAACGTTGTTTCCAACTTTTGAATGCAGTTTGTACTACTATCACAGCTGACCTTATTTTAATGTAATCTATAAATATTATTAAAATTAGTTCTGATTTATATTATAATATATGAAAATAATATTTCAAATTATAATAAATGAATGAGAATATATTTTAATAGGTATATTTAATAATAAAAATAAATTAGATGATACCTTTTCTAGCAAAATATCCTTTCCATGTTCGTTGAATATTTGTTGCCATTAAGTTGAGCATTACTTTTCTTCTATCTTCGAGTGGCTCGTGTGCTTTATTACGTAAAAATACTTTTGATTTACCTATTTGGCACTCTTCAGATGGTATATTTTGCAACTTCAAAAATTCTCTAAATATGTATTATCATTTTAATAATAACCTTGATTATTTAAAATGTTTCTACAGAAAATCAAATTTAATATTTACCCAACAGATGAACGTTCCTCGTCTGGAAGTTTTTTTCGTAATAAACAACGATAACGACTTAAGAATTCGTGAAAAGATAAGTGTATTGGATAACCTTCTTTTCGGATTCTAATGATGTCCAACATTCCCAAGTATTTCAATTGATCCAAAACTAATTTTTCATTATAATGATTTGGAGCTTTTATCATATTTGGTTTAATACATCTTACATACCTATGTATGAGTATTTATAAAATAGAATATTCAGATGTTATTTATGTTTGGATATCATATTACGTACCATGGATTAGTAGATTGAAGAACATCCACTAAAGCTTGTAATTGGTGTCTAAATGTATCACTAACAGTTGGCCGACCTTTAGTTGTCCCTCTAGTAGACGTTGAATTAGCACTTCCCATACGTGACACAGTAGATCCAAGTAAATCCTAAAATTATATAGTTTAGAAATGGATATATGAAATAGTACAATCAGACTTACCTGATATTTAATGAGTTCTCGCACAAATACATTTGTTGAACGTGTCATAAAATCAAAAAATACGTCTTGTTGTACATCACGATTTTTGTCAACAAATCCACTTGCTGTATAAGTAACAGATCCAGCATAATGTATGATACTAAATTCAGATTCCCATTTCCGACGATCATCTCCTTTTACAAAATTTGAATGATTTTCAAATTCCGCATGTAAGTTCATAAGGTATGTAGTGTCTGATCCCTAATAATCAATACAAATATAAAAATATAAATTTATTTTTAATAAGATTAAATCTAACTTGAGGCGTCCATTTACAAAACCAGCTAAAACCAAAATTTAAAATTTTTCAGGAACAACAAAAAACTGAAATGAGTGTTTAATTTACTCTTATAATTTTGAAATAAATATTAAATGAAAGGTTTGGAGTATATACATACTGTGTATGTATAGTTATTTAATACAAATATTATAACAGGAATAATAGACATTTATAGTTTAGATATAGCTGGTTTTGTTGCAAATTTCATTACATGGCTGTTTTTGCTATCAACATTTTTTTCAGTTTTTATATACATGGCTGGTTTTGAAATTGACTTTGTGATATGGGTGATTTTGAAACTAACACTGAAATATTTAATAATAACAAAACATTATTTTATGTCTTGTTTTATCGACTATTTCAGGATGTTTCTCCATGTTTATATAAATAATATAAATACAATAGTAAAATTTCTTCAAGATTTAACAATATTAACAAGACGTATTTACAAATAACTCAACTAGTACAATAACTAATAAGTAAATAACAGACGAAAAAACAAATATACATTATGTGATAGACTACTATCATAACGATAATAATATTATCTAATATCATTTAGTTTTTTGCCGCGAAAATAAACATATGTTTGCTTATGGCTGGTTTTGATATAAACATCGTCAGACGGGTGATTTTGAAACTAATTACAATTTTCCATCGTCAGTTTAGAACAGTCAAGCCCGGTTCACACGGTCAAATATTTGCCATTTATCAAACATCAAATATTTTATGATTAATTTTAAAATATTTGATGATTCGTCAAATATTTTCAAATAAATTGATAACAATATTGATAAGAGATTTTTTTACATTTCATTTTTGAAATAACACTAATTTCACATGTACAAAAGACAAAACTATTACATGTTCGTTGTTTATGTTTAGTTTACACTTATAAAGTATACATAAGTATTAAGTACTACATACTATTTTATAAGTGTCATATATATATATATATATATATATATATATATATATCTTTTCACGAATTCTTAAGTCGTTATCGTTGTTTATTCAATTATAGGCTATATGAATCAAATGAAGATCTAGAATATTTATATTTATTTGAGAAATGTGTTTTTCAGATGTATAGGTATAGTATCCAAGGATGGAAAACTCTTTTTTTTAAATCACTTATAAAATGTTTTAAATAACTAAAATAGAATAATTAAAAAAAAAAAAATGATAATATTTTATTCCTTAGTATTTCACCATTAACCACAACATATATTATTATATTACCTACTATAAATAATAAACAAGAGTGTCAACGAGTGTGATGAGAAGTAGTTCAGTTCTCAATCAGTACACTCTTTAAATTTGCGCCTTGTAATAAATAAATGATTAAAAAAAAAATAGAAAAAGGAAAAAAATAAGAAATAGCAATGTATAAAACATAACATTAGTTATGTTTATTATAATAAAATATTTGTTTTTATATAATAACCTTTGGCATATGACATTGTTCAGTCAGTAATTTCAAAATGCAGCGAGGTGGTTTCTCGATCAATTCCAAACATGACGTGTTATCAGTAAATTGGATGTGTGAAAATTGTATTTCTTCTTGTCGATACTTCAAAAATAAAATATTATGTAATAAAAAATTTGTTGACAATTAGAGAGAATTATAGATATAAGTATAATAGTATATTGTATAAACATACAATGTCTTGTTCCAATGCAAAAACGTAATGATTGAAAAATTTATGCAATTTTTCATTTGTATAATTTATACATAATTGTTCGAATGAATTTATAGTGAAATTTTCAAAACCAAATATATCAAGGACTCCAAGGAATCTAGAAGAGTCTTGACCTGGGTTCGTACAAGTATTAATATGATTCACAAGCCACGCAAAAGTTCGCGAGTATAATGCCTTGGCCATTGCATGTCGGTTTTCAATTGCCTGAAAAATATATAAAAATGAATATACTCGTAAAGTCGTAATTTATTATTTTAATAAAAAATAAAATGTAAAAATTGTCCTAATAAAAATAGACACTAATTATCTATGACAATATTTATTAACAGTCAGATGACGTATTATACAGAAAATACATAATGAAGTGTTTATGAACTTCAGAAATGATGGTACGACTTTAATCAAATACGCACGTTATTTCATTCATTATTTTATTATCTATGGGAATACCTTTAAAAAGTACAAGTCTCTACATCTATTATTTCTTTAATATTATCATAAAATAATTTAAATTATTTACTTTGTCTTTAGTTTAGAAAAGACAATTTTATGTTATATGAAATAATTAGTGCGTTTTGTTCAATTATAAGTTATCATTACTATAACAAATGGTTTATGTTTTGTTATAAAATAGAGTAAATAGTTAACTTTGATTCAATATTAACGCTAACATGTTTTTAGTAATTAATGATTTTAAATTTTTCTTTAATAAAAAGTACGTTTTAACAGAATTTGATCACATAAATAATTTTTTTTTAATATTTATAAAAAGTATTCAATAAATAATTGGCTTTCTTATATTTTGAACTGTGTCCCCATTTCATTAAAGATGCAAATTTTAATTAAGTAATGACCCTTTATTTATTTTAATATAAGACTTTTATATCCATAATATATGTCTGTTTATTAGATACCTACTTACGCGGTGATATTTTTAATTTTATTTGACAATACGTATTATATAATTATATTAATATATATTATAAAATTAATAATTAATGTAAGCAAATTACATAATTACATTATAAATTTTATATTTTAAAATATTCATCCCAATATAAAATAATATAATTTTAAAATAATCTTAATATTTAAAGACAAAATGAACGTTAAAACATACTTCAGGTAATTTTAGAGGTATTTCCGTAATGTTGCCACGCACATTTATTTGTCTAAGTAATGCCACGTGAACCACATCTTCCATTTGCAGTCCCAATAAATGCGACACGACCGATAAAATTTCTTTGTCGTTTTCAGTCAGTTGACATTTTTCGCCGTCTACATCCTGGAAAACAAAAATTATGAAATTACAATATTCTTCGTTAATTGCAGTTTGCAGACAATTAATAACATAATAATAATAAATAAAAATTATTATTATTTATTAAAATTTACTCGAAAAACTGTGTTCCCGAGCCACAATATTGCAGACAAAACACAAAATATGCCATCGACCATATTGAGCGGTATACGTAAGACGTTGAATGCTAATCGTAGTGCGTCAAACTTGTGCACGTCAGATACGCCGTCGATGATTATACAGCCAGATTGATTCAGATAGTTGTAAAATTCTGGTGGTTTTAATCTGTAAAGTTCAACTAAGTCCTTGTTATGCTGTAAAACAAAATATATTGCATATTATATAATAGGTATCGTACATACGTTAAAATATTAGGTTTTAAGCGAAGTTAAAAATGAATTTGTGTTACAATGATATGTATTTTTTTTATGTATGTAGACACTTCTTTGACCCAAAAAATGCTACGATTTGCACGAATAACATATATTTCTGGTCGAAAAGTGAATGTAGTTGGTACTTTATTTAGGTCATTTATAGAATTTTCCAAAATTGGACTTATGGAGTAAGAAAAACTGCAAAAAAATAATGAAAATACGGCCTTTTTCACAAAAACTGAAATTTTGACGAAATCGATTTCAATGTTCCACGATAACTCTAGCAATGTTAAACTTAGAGATTTTTTAGTGTTCACATATTATACATATATATACGTAATAAAATTTTAGAACGGTTAAGTAAATTATTTGAGAAAATATAACACTTAAGACTTAACCTAAAATTACCTAAAATTCTCGTTTTTAGCTCTATAATGTTTGATAAAATTGGCAATTTTGGGTTTTAAGGTCTGAAAATTTTATTGAAGCATACTTACATACCTATTGGTTAACGTTGTTTCGAAATATTAGAAAAATCTCAAGTATAAATTTTCTTTTATGGATGTTTAAAGTTTAAATTTTAGTAAAATCGATATTTAAAGTATTCATATAAATTTTTCTTATTATTTCTCAATATTTTACAATAATATTATATAAAATTGACAAACCATTTTGAAAATATTATTGAAGCTCAAATATACATTACTTAACTTAGTTCTAAATAATAATAAATATTACAATTGCCATTTTTTATTTATTTTTTATTTTTGTAACTGTTTAAAGTATAAAAAGAAGAGCTGGTGCTGCTGTTATTAATGATAAATTATTATTTAATTATTATTAAATTCGAACATTCAAAAAACGATTCTGAACAAAGTACTATCAGATTTGGATATTTAGATGACTCATTTAGGTGTTTTATGGACATTTATATTGAACGTAGACTGTATGAATGTAAAAATTTTAATTAATACATAAATTATCAGATGAACTTTATTTGTACGAATGTAATGATTTATCATTGTATTCAAATTTTCAAATTTTAATCAAAATTCAACACTATCCTCTTTAGACCTATATGCTGTATCTCTTCCAGAGCATAATCAGCTCTTCTTTTACTATTATTATTTGTTTATTTACTACTTATAAAAAATAATAATATTTATGTAAATTCATAATTTTAATTTAATAAATTGTATTATCTATAGAATTTGTTTTTAAGAAAATTTTTTTTTCATAGAATTAATATATTATATAGTTATATTATAAATTATAATGTTATTTTTTCCCAATGGATAGCTATATTTGTGTAGGTTATATCCCTGTTTTCTTTAGGTACTCGTTAGATCATAAATACGTTAAACTACTTAATAAAAAAAGACATTGTGCTATGATAGTAGATAAATATTAAATTCCGCTGATGTCGACAGGACCCAAGGACATCAGGACATTGAATTATGCGCAATATACGAAAATTCGTTAATGCACTATGCAAAACGAAATAGTATAATGTGTTGTGTAGCACTTCCCCCACAAAAAATGAATTAATTATAAATTTTAAATTACTAAATAGGTATGTTAGTACGTCACTGAGGTACCTATAAATAAATTTAAAAACTATTATGTAGTACGAAATCAAATGCGTTTTCAGCCCTGTGAATTTCCATGAATATTTATTATGTATAATATTTATTATTTATTTATGTTTACTATGGTAAATTGTGCAGCACTTAATAAATAAAATAGTGTGTACATTATTAATTATTATATAATATTGTGTATGTAAACGTCAATTATTATATTACAATTTACAAGAGTATTTATTTAAATAATGTATTACTTTATTATTGATAGATATAATTTATGTAAGATTTATTAAGATCGTAAAGGAATTTATTAGTAAGTATAGCGATATAGCATATAGCCCATATAGGTATATAACTTTTCCTACAACTCTATGATTGGTTTTTATTTTTATTTATTTTTTTTAAATTTAAATCATTCCCTTCGGTGAACAAGAAAACTATCTCTCTTTATTATAATACAATTTGAATTCGAATAAATAGACTGAAGTTTATATTATTATTATTATTATAAGATGTGTTCATGACTTACCCTCGCACCTTCAGCGAGCTGATAGAACACGTGATAATTTCGTTCTCCGGCACTCTGAAACGTGATTCTTGACTGTTCTAGCAAGTAATCTTGAATTATGCATCCTTTTATCATCCATTTGTTATCAAAACACACTTGCATAAATTTTCCAAAACGACTGGAATTGTCGTTGCGAGCAGTTTTTGCATTTCCTGTGATCAAAACAAAAGTTATATCGTTTCATTTGAATATTATAATAACACGTCCTATGTTTGATAGGAAAACTGGGATACTGGGAAAATTCCCGGTGGGCCGCTGTTCGTATTATTAGGTATATAGAAAAATATCAATTTTTAATTATGGAAATATAATATTTTGTTTTTATACTTAAACATTATATTACATAATAACCAATATATAGTGTACGATACGTAAAACAAATTATTCAGAAAACCAGAATTGTAAATACTTATAATAATGTTTATTGTTTATTATTATATTAATATTTTTGTGTGCTATGTGATTATAATTTATTTATAGATTATTGATAATAAAATAGAATATAGAATGCAGGTTTTAAGATGTGGACAAGTAATCATTGTCTATAATAAAGATAACGAGCATTTCAAGTTTAAAAAAGTTTTTTTTGTTTTTCTTATATTAGTTATTTGGATTGTGAAAATGTGAATACATTGCATATTGTCATAATGACAATACCTACTCACTATTCGTATTAAAATAAAGATTAAAAAGGCAAAACTGTATTGTACGAAATTATTATTTAATATTTACAACGTATTATTACAATTAATAATTATTCTAATTTGTATTAAATTTTTTCTGAAAATGAGTGAAAAAAAGGTGGCACAGAAAAACTTAGTGATAAAAACAAAAAACTGCTGATAGCTTCGGCCCAGAAATGTTTAACGAATTATTTGCCAAGTCTGAAATGTCGAATAAACGGGTAAAAATTGTTTATATAAATATATTATTAATAATATACATCTTTTATATTGATACTTATTTCTCTAATTTATATTTAATATTTATAAGCACTCAATTTTAATATACAATATTATTTTTAAACTTTATTTAAACAAAGTTTTACTACCATAATATCAATTAATCCTAACGGTAATATACAACATAACACTAATATGGTTATATTTTTTGTTACATAAAAATTATTATAATATATAGTCATAATAACAGAACTTTAAAAACACAAATGGGTACCCCTTTATTATGTTATTTTGTCTAAAACATAATATTCTAAAAGCTTATTCTTTGAAAATACCAAATACCTGTTTTGTTTTATAATGAATTTAAATATAGTTCATCTTTTTTTCTCAAATTTAGAATATATAAATTAATTTTGATTACCTATAATATTCCATTTTAAAAAATAATACTTGTTTTTTTAAAATATAATAATAAAGTTTTATCTTTGGATGATAGAATAATAATTTAAATATTTACTAAGTAGACACCTAATATAGATTATATAATATTATTTATTATTATTTGTAAAACATTAATAAATCTAGAGAATGTTATACAAATGGTAATGTTTCTAATAGCATTGACGAAATTACATATAATAGGTATTATATGTGTATATATTATATATTTTATTTATTTTATTATATATAAACTATTATATTATGTTGATTTACTATCTTTTTAAGTTATTACTTATGTGAAATTTTAATATTCCTATATAATTTGGTTATTAACATATTTGGGATGGAAAATTATGAAGGGCTGTTTAAAATAAAAATTTCCCGGGCTGAAATTTAGTCCCAGTCCACCCCTGGTTATATGTTATATCATCGATGATAAATACTGTTATACGTGTTTAGTATTAATGTAAGAATTATCACGTTTTACGTTTGTCAATATACGATGAACTATCACATGATTGTAATTTAACTTGCAGATTCATGTTATCCCGCGCGGACTTATTGATCTATTATTTACAAAAAAAAATTATAATATATTATAATATATTTTAAGGATTCATTGGAAAATTATTCGGTTAAATTAAAAATTAATTATGATAATTATACAATGAAGTTAATTGTAATAAATCGTATATTATGTTATTAAAAATAATAATATATGATTAATAATGGGCTCAAAAAGATTTACTAATATTTAAATACCTACCTATATTATTAAATAAAAACAGAAAAACTTCTCTAGATAATTAGTAATTACACATATAAATACAATTCTGAATAGAATAATAAACACAATTAATTTCAATTTTATTATTTATATAAATCTATTATTTTTCAATACTACCTACCTATATAATATAACATTTTTAATAATTAAGAACATACCAAAAGATTCAAGAATAGTATTTGCTTCGAGTATTTGCTGTTCGATCCACGTGCTTACATTACTTGTCACAGAACATAAATACTGTAGTATGAATTTTGTCGTTTCTGTCTTGCCTGCTCCACTTTCGCCGGATATCACACACGATTGATCAATATCGCCTGTCTGCAAACTGTTGTAAGCTGCTTCTGCAATAGCAAATACGTGTGGTTCCAAAAGACCAATTTTTGATCCGTGATATTGAAATACATGATCCTATAGATCGAAAAGAAAAAAACAAACTTCTCATTAGACAATAATAATCACTATCGTTATTTATTTTTTCCTACCTTTAATAATATTTACAAATAATTAAATTTTATATAATTAATAATAATTACCTAAAAATGAAAATTAGTACGATTTCTATAAAAGTCAATAGTATAATATAAAATATAAAATAGAATAATAGTTCAATAATATTGTAGTAAACCGATTGCATATAAGTTTGAAATTTACAAAATGTAAAATTAATAATAATTGTAAATGCATAATTATTTATTTAAAACGATTAATTTTATACTTTTGTAGTATTAATTAATAATTATATTATTACCTACTATACTGTTTACTTAATATTAAATTATCGAGGTGTTATACGCGTAGTTAATTGAAATACATCATATTTTTTATTCTCTTTTGAATTATAATATACAATAAAGGCACATTATTTTTCTAGCTTAATAAGCGAGTAAATAATTAATGCAAGTATTATATTCATAATTTTAATATTGTAAGTTGTATTTTGTGTACCAATAAAAATGTAACATGTTATAAGTATTTATGTCATTTTTAATTAAAACACGATTATACTTATTTAACATATGAAATCATATAGGTACATATTAAAAATTACTAAACCTAAACATGAAAATCATAAAAACTATTGTATATTTTACTCGTAAATCGATTTTTTCTATAACAAAAGCAAAAATATGGTTTGTTATTATTTTCCGAGCAAATTGAGGTCGTGAACATTTTCTGAATTTTGACCTTTCATAAAATGCCACCAAAACCATAGATAATAGATTGTTAAAACTTAAAACAATGTAACATGATAAACTAACATTGAATAAACATAAAAATATTATAGATAGCTCATCTGATGACATTAATTTATTTCAAACATATTATTGTGGTTTGTGGATAGAAAATTTTATAATTTTATAATATTTGAAAAATTAGATAGTATGCTATTTATCATATGTCATGATATGAGCATACGATATACCTAATGTATATATTTTTTTAATAGTATTATAAAAATTGTTTTGAATAATAAATTTACACAAGCAATTTCAATGTAAATTTTGGTTTAAAAAAACTGTTTTATAACTAATAATATATTCTAAAAGTTAAAAAAATAATTCATTATTTTCTTTTTATGTTTTATTCATTAAAATAAATTATTTGTTATTTATTAATTATTACAATTTATTATAATTATTTAAATGGAAAAAAATAGATATCCAACCTTGGTCAAATAGAATTTTAAAATAATAAAATTAATTCCTAAAATTATTATAATATATACAAAAGTAACATTGATATATATATATATAGTATACATCAAAAGGCTACATATATATATTATAGATTGAATGAGATAATTATGAAATTCTCTTCTAGTTTATTACAAACGAGATTAATGTTTTATTAAAACATCATTTATAAAGCTACACCCTACTAGGATACTAGGATATTCCATCAAATTAAAATTGAATTATCTCTTCATCCCTTCTAGGATATTTAAACGAATAAGAGTAGGTATCATGATATAATTATCCTGTATGATATGATAATATATTAGAATTACCTATATATTTTTTCATTATAATATTTCATTATGTCAACGATACTGATAATCAGTAAAATAATAATTTAAATTTCAAATTTAATACAAAAATTAAACGAATTTTTTTGAAGTCTACTATTATAAATATTTAATTATTTTTTTAATCATATTAAGTAGGTACCCCAAAATATATATATCGGTGTAAAACAATATTATTGTGAAGCTCATAATAGTATTACTATAATTTAATAATATACATATATACCTGTATATGTAATAAATAATAATTGATAATACATGTACGTATAAGTTAGTAATTAAGTTTAAGTATAATAGTAACATAACATAGCATGCAATAGGTATATATTATTATACACCATAAGTTACCAAACCCTTTCTAAACTTTCCTGGAATATTAATTAGGTAAATTCAAACTTTACTTATTAATTATATTACAATATTTAATTTAAACTAATTGTAATATTCATATTATTTATGTTATATGCTGTTAAATATTTAAAATTTAAATGAAATATTTAATCGTACAAGGTGGTGATGAGTCGTCCATTAATTTTATGTAACAGAGTATTTTTTATATAGTCGGGTATTGTTGCTTTTAAACGTAGATACGTCGTGCTTAAGCTTAATATACCTACAAATGTATATACAAATTGTGTGGACAAACGGTAATTCCTACTGTATTATTTACTCCTCAAACATGGTTGACATTTAAATTTCAACATTTCTAGGTATAAAAGTAATACGAATTCACAATTTATAACTTCGTTTAAAGTTTTGATTGTTAACACGCGGATAATAAATATTAGGTAATTAAAAACGAGCATATTATTGTAAATAGGCGTGAATTATGATTATAATAAAACTGAATTTGATTGTACTAGAAAAAGTTTTCTTTTAACTCAGAAAATCTACGTATAAACACGATCATGATTATTATATTATTAATGTAAATATTAAAATGTAGGTAATTAAACGCGAAGTATACGACTGTACGAGTACATTATATAATATTATTTTCAAAATAAATAAAAATAAAAATATTCTATACGTTAATAATTCAATAAGATTTCACACGTATTATTACAATTATTATTGTAATTTACAACGATCGAAAAATAATCGAACAACAACACTGGTCTTAGTATTTTTTTTTTTTTCAAAAATCAATATGTATTATTAATTAATATTTATATTAAGAGGATGCTATATTGCTATACCACCTATATTCCAATGTAAAAACATATTCATGAAAAACATTAAAAAGTAAACTTTAAAGTAATTTTAGAGATAAAATACTCATTAGTCATTATAAAAAAAATAGAGGACATTTCCAAGGGAACCTCACATGCGTTTTTCGAAATATTTATCTAACAAATAGTTACAGAGATTTAAAAATTGTTTAAAAATTGATAAAATAATGCATTATTTTAACAATTTTTAAATCTCTGTAATTATTTGTAAGATAAACTTTTCGAAAAACGCATATGAGGTTCCCTCGGAAACGTTGTCCTCTATCTTTTTTTATAATGAGTGTTTTATTTTTAAAATTACTAAAGTATACTTTTTACTGTTTTTCACGAACATGTGTTTACATTGGAATATAGGTGGTATAGCAATAGCATCCTCTTAAACAATAATTGACTTTCCGTTTTTCTATAATATTGTAATAATTATAATAGGCCCTCTGTATAATAAATTGTTGTTCGTAGAGATGTATGCAAGAAATACCTACAACGTGCGTTTAATTTTAGTGTCGCCAGTCTGTCATTCTGAACTTGACGTTAATTGTTTGTTGAATGACTAATAAGTATTATACAATATGACTGCATAAGAGGTAAATAAAATTAATATATAATTATTGTATTCGATTAGTTATTTTATTTGCACTGATTAAAAATGTTATTCAAATTAATTTTAATTCATAATATTATTTTAAATTTCGAAAAAAAAAATTAATAAAACGTAAATTATATTTTTAATTAATAAAAAGTGATATACTCGTATATAACAACTAAATAGTAAAAACGAACGTATTTAAAAAAAAACATACTTACAAAATATAATATACAATTTACACTTATCAACTGGTCAGTGACCCTTCAGAACATATTATATATAAATAAATTTTATTTAAAAATTATGGCTACTGTGAGTAAATATAGATAAAAATTAATAGATTAAATTTAACGTTTAACGTATTATATTATAAAAAAATATGCCTGTATAATAATAATAATTTATTGGTATGTACTCGTAAGTTTTTTCTTTTTTTCAATTAAATCGGATTTACGAGACTGAGAATTATCTTAGGAAAATATAACACTTTTATGCATGTTAAACTTAAACACGATTACCTACTGTAATAATAATATGAAAAATATATTTGATAATATTTTACTATTAGATGATATAATAATAAAAATAATAAAACGATTTCGGACAGTTTTGAAACTATATGTGTGAGATCTCTTTAATATATTTTTATCGCACAAATTATTATATTCTTATTATTTATTACTCCACAAAACTCGCAAAATTCGCCAAACCGTTTATTATAATATGTAAATAACAATATTTTGACGTTAAATATTAAATTAAAATTACGCGAAACCAGACAGAGCGCCGTCGGTCGTGATGGACGTTTGACGATATTTTTAACGTAACGTTCTTATCGTATTATAATATAAAAAAAAAATAATAATAATCGTAGTAATAATAATACTTATTGTAATGTAATATTTCGGATTTCAATCGGACATCATCCATTTTTATAATATTATAACAGGCGTATACGAAAATAAAAATAGGAACGAATGCTAAAATTTCGCTGTCTTTCCGCGCCGGCCACAACAGATCAATACACCGAGGCCTCGACGGGCGTGTGGAGAAACGTGCGTCGCGTTTATACCATCACCGAATCCGCCGCCGACTGAGTCACACCCCTTAGGGTTGCACGTATATACATACGATATTACGTACCGTTTATGCATATTGGAAATCGCCAACTGGTTAGTCACGTGGACTTGACATATATATTTCGTGTTTATCCGACTGCATTGCAAAATTATTACCACAGTGATTCAGTTTTATTCAGCTATTTTCGGATACGAATATTATACAATAATAATAATAATAATAATAATAATAATAATAATAATAATAATAATAATAATAATAATAATCATAATACGAAAAATTTAGCGAAACGTATGATATAATATTAATATATTCACGCGAATTTACGGCGAATACCTAATAATTATAATCGAAGTCGAAAATCAAACGAATAAAATATTGCCGAAAAAATATAACGTTACACGAATCGAATTTTTTTTTTTAACAATGACATGATTACTATATTTACGGCACTATATATAGCCATAGGTGCAAATTGCAGGGGACAAAGAGAGCTTAGATCTCACAAATTAATAATTAACCCCCAAACTTGTGTTTCGTAATAAAAATTTATATTTACGATAATATTCCTAATATCAAATAAGGAATATGATATCAATTATAACTAATCTAAAATTTTCGCTAAAAACTAAATAATAACTAGGTATTATAATATTTATAAATTATAAATAAATAAATAAATAAATAATATTATTATTTAGGTATACTCACGTTAGAATAAATGCCCAACTCCTTGTACGGATTTACCGCAACCAATATCGTTCCTGTGTACGTCTGTCGGTAAAACAATATTAAGGAAAACAAAAATATACCATTATAATTTTAACGTTTGTCGTTTGTAGAATAACGTTAAGAGTACGATAAATAATTATAATAAATAATAATTATTAATAATCGTCTGTAATTCCGTTTTCGTGCGACACGTGATTGCACGTTATACATTAATGATTACAATAAAATATAACGATATATTGTATATGTATAGGTGAGCATTCGGAACGCGACTTGGCGATAATTACAATCCTGGGACTATAATTTTTGGGAGGTATAATATTTGATTAAAATTCAGGACGGAACGTTTTTAAAACTTTTAAATGTAAAATAACAATAAATTAATAAAAATAAAATATTGCAAAAAAAATTCCTACCTGCATTGTAATAATATTATCTTCTTAAAAATTACATTGTCTCATTAACAATAATACTCAACAAGCATATTATGATCTTAAAAAAATAATTATGACCATACGTCGTTAATGATAACGCGGTATGAATTTTATTTTAAGTAAATAGAAATGTTCGTAATATTGACAAAAAGTATGACTTATAATAATTATTCCTCTTAAAACCGTATGTCTATATGTACATTATATATATAATTATATAAATTTCAATACCAGGCGCCACATTATTATACAGATAAACAATATACGGGTTATAGTCCAGTATTGGCAATATTGTATAATAATAATAATGATAAAAAATAATTTTATAATATTAATCTAATAATTTGTCCGCGTGCTGTTATCGCGTGAATCTCTTACGAATCGCATTATTTGTTTAGTATAGCAATATAATACGTATTATATTTCTGTACGTATGATGTATTCAATACTCATAAATAATAATATTAATATTATGCGCGATAACCTTACCTTTAATCCTCTAAATATATTTTAATTTTCCTATTTGTTTTTTTTTTTTTTTTTTTTTTTTTTATCCATTATTAATATGATAATATATTTTGAAACCAGTACTATTTTGCTCACTTTTAAATATTTCGCGATTTAACAAAACGTCGATTAGTTTTCAAAAATAAACGAGTGACACACATATACGACCCCCTATAAGCTCGTCCCTGCTTGGCGACCGGTCTAATATTTGAAGGGGAGAGGAAGAGGGTTAACCGAATTCCACTACCTATAGTATCGTGAAAACACAATAAGTACGACATTAATTACGTACACTTTTATAGTAATATTATTATTATTATTATTATTATTATTATTGTGTAATATTTTGTATACACGACACGTTAAGTTTTAAAACAAAACGAATATATTATATATTATCATGTACGCTGAACTGAGGGTGAAAAGTCAAAAGGGACGAGCACGCGTTTGATGAATCGACCTTTTGTGTCGCGTGATTTTTCTTTTTATACTTTATATATTATTACAACAAAAAAATACGATTAAATAAACCCTAAAGTGGAAAATTAGTTTTGCACTTCGGCAAAGAATATTAATAATAATATAATAATAATATGGTATTATAATACAACAACGCATTGTATTTCGATTTAATATACGAGTGCGTTCGCCTTTTGTTTTATTCAAAAACGTACGTTTGACTTGCAAACTCGTTTTTGAAAATCGCAACGAGTTCTTAATTATTTTTATAGTGCCTATTTATTATTGTTTTTTTTTTTTTTTTTTTTTTTTGCGGTGACAATATGAATACACACGATAAAGTAAACAGACGTGATTCTCTTATAACTTTGCGCTCTCTACAATAATTTTATGACCGTTGGCTTAAACCGTTGGTTTTTTTTAAAAAAAAAGGATATCAGGTACAGCCTTACTTTTAATATATAAATTTTGTGTATATATGATGACTATTTTTAACATTATTTTTATTGGTGAATAATATAATATATAAGTATATGTATAATATATTATATGCTTACCTTTATATAAACGAAAATTTTGCATTTACAAACATAAACAACAAATAAAGTAAATTATTAAATTAAAAAAATAATATTACGTTGGTTATACGTGAAAATTTAATATATTATAATTATACGGTGCGAGTGTTCGAAGTATGGACTCATCCGACTATGCCACGATAAAAAAAGAAAAAAAAGAAAAAAAAGGGGGATGGGTCGTTTATTCGTATACTGATGATAATGAATGAAATAGACATAACGTTATGTTAAAAAATAAAAACATTTTCCTACGTTATTATTTTTGAATTTTGAATTATGATATCTAAAAACATAAAATAGATAATTACTAGTGGAACCTTATGAATTTGAATTATTATACGAGTACGAGTCAATGCCATAATAATATATAGATACGTATTTACGCGAGTGTATTTTATATTCATTTTCTATAATTTCAACATTACATTCCAGGGGCATGGAATAAATGAAACAACCCAACTATACATTATACGAGTATAATATATTATATAGTTTGAAGTCGTATTGTCTCCGTACTTTCGTAATTTTACCGCGTTTATATACTTGTACCTATATAATACGCGATCCGTATTGTTATCGTCATTTTGACGGCTAGTGTAAAAAGTATATCACCTTAGCGTATATATACACATAGTTAATCGAGACTTGTTGACGTCAGAGGACGTGCGTATAAATGTCTTTTATATGCACTCAGTCTATACACACACACACACACATCTCGGGAAAACTAGGTCGAGTGGTATATAAATATGAAAACCACTTCCAGAATAAAACCCGCGAGAACAAATACACCGTATTATTATTATACATGGAAGCTTTTTTAAAAGGGTTGGAAAAAGATGAAGCATTTAATCAGGCCAAACGACGTAAATGCGTACCATATTATAGTTCCTATATAATAATATTATAACGAGTATACATCTCGGGGCGATCGCGGGGGTCATCTACGGGGTGATCGTGTTTCAAGTCACAGAATATGATCGAAAGTAATAAATATAGGCGTATTATATTCATACAGGTACGTCATTTTCACGTCACCTCCGTTATTATTTTAGTAACGCGATATTTTTTAACGTGTATTATATATAAAAAAAAATATATATATAATATATCCCACGTCGTATTTGAGAAATATTTTGTAAAAAAAAAAAAAAAAGCCCCCGACCGTTGACCGATATCCGCGTACACGTTATACTGTACCACACTATATAACAATTATAATATTATACAAGTCGCGTGGTGTACGGGGGGGGGGCGGGGAAATAGAACCGTGTCCGATTTATTATATTATAAAAACCGCGCGAATCGGACGACAATAAAATGTCGATTATATTACAAACGCGATATTTATCGTATCGATCGTATTAAGCTGTGAAATAAAAAGAACGGTGTAAAAACTATAATAAACAGTAGCTATATCCTATATATTATAACGTCTCCGTTATATGAAAACGTTAGGAAACGTTTTTGTTGTGAAAAATCAAACGTCAGAAGATGTATTGAATATTTGAAAGTATATCGTTTAAAACGTACTTTAAAATTAATTATTTTACTTAAAAATATAATACGTATTATATTACAACAGACCTTGTCATTCTTCGATTACTTTACTGCAGTGACTTTTTCTACGATTCGTTTTTAATTTGTAAATAAAATTCTCTGTACGGTATTTTCGAGTTAATTTAAATAAATGTCATTTTTTCTTTATCTAATTTTCGATGCATTTTTTTATTTATAATTAAATACATAAAAGTACACGAGCAAAGGAAAACCGCAGAGAAAATAAATTAATACGACTCAGTAAGTTTAAACTATACGTGATAAACGATGTTTATAACGCAATAAATTTGTAAAAAGAAAAAACAAAACAAAAAAAATGAATTATAATATTTATTATATGGATCACCCGCTTACTGAAAATACATTATTCTGGTATATTCTATAAGTCTATCCCTGTATGCTGTATTACGTTATCGCCACAATTAAAATTTTAAAAAGTCATAAAATTTGAATATACATTTTTTATATCCCAACTGCATAATTTTTGTTATAGACAATAAAATTTATATCAGTTATAAAACTTAAAAGTACTCAAGACAGCTTTAAACACTCATCCAAATAATACATGTGATTAAAAAAAGCTGTCATCTTCAAACTTGGTCATCTAATACAATTTAATAAAAATAACTGATATTAATACGATTTTGTTAAAGTTAAATCGTTAAATATTTGAATTATTAATTATAATATTATGTAGGTATACCTATTAACAAAAAATGCTAAAATTTTATAAATTTACTGATATTATTGTCTATACTGCAACTGCAATTATTAATCGTAAAAAAATATATTTTATACGTAATATGCAAATTAATATTTTATCATAAACATTAATGAAATTAAAAACATATTAGCATATGTTGAATATTCATCAATGAAACGAGTACCTACTTATTATAAAGCATTTCAAAATGAAATTTTCTTGTTTAGACATTTTTTTGACATATTATTTAGTATAGGTACATGTCAAATTTAAATTATTTATGGAATTAATAATTAATTAGTCAAAATTTAAGTGTACTGAAAAGGTATCTTTATTTTATGATGTATTATATGTACATTATTATCGTCTACACATAAATTATGCATTTTTTTCACGTCGTCAAAATAATTATATAAAATAAAAAATAATAATGAAAACCAAATTATATTATTTTAATAAAGAAAGTACAGTTCACATATTAAATAATAACATTATATTATCAAACGTGGTTCTATTTCAATTAGTTAAGTAATAATTAATTTTAGTTTCATTTATAAACGTAATATATTTTTAAAAATAATTTTATAATATATTATTATTATTTATATTTTTATAATTTAATCATTTTGAAATTGTAAAAAACGAAAACAAACGTTATTTTAATTTAAGTTTTAGATTATTAATTTAATAGTAATTTTAAATACTGTATAATTACGAAAAAAATTTATATAACAACTACCTACTAAATATACGTCTTCAAAAATATATACCTCAATGAGGAAGTACAAAATTTGCAATATCTATAATCGCACAAATCTATTATTAAGTATTCAATACTCATTACATAGGCGCAAATAGTATTTTTTCAGATTTGGGGGAGGACTGAAGTCCAGGTCCATATTGGACAACTCTATTGATACTAATTATACAAAAAATCCCTCTACATTTGGAAAATAATTTACTGTCACAAATTATCAATTAACAATGCTTAAATACATATATTTGAAACAACAATTTATTACATAAAATAATATTATGAATTAAATTAAATTTATTCTTCCTTCTGTTTTAGAAAAGTCATTTCAATCACAAATTTTTAGAATGACTATACATAATTTAGATGGCGCTAAGCCTCCTAGCCCCTCTACTATTTGCGCTTATGATACTCAATTAATAATTATATAATCAAACTATGAATAGAGTAAATATATTATAATATGAATCTTTTTAGATAATATTAATCGTTATTAATTATTATATAATTTTAAAATTACTACGCGATTATTTTAATTTAGTATTTTATTTCTATTAATAATAATTAATAATTATTATACATATTGATAATTCACAATCATATAATATGTATGATTGTATACTCAAATAGTTTCCTGTTATGGCTTATAGTGTTATACTTTTAATATAATGTCGCAAGACGCAAACAAAAATACAATGTAAAAAATTGTAAACTGTTTTATAGCTAATGGCCGTTATCGCCGAAGCTTTTTATAAAAAAAAAAAAAAAATACAATATATTATATTGTTTATGTCTTGCATATTATATATTACATTTTTGAGACAACATTTCGTATTTTATTGATTTTAAATGGTAATATACAAATAATTGCTTAGCGTGAATACGTTACGAAAAATTTTAGTTCAATATTGTGAAATAAAAATATATTATCACAATAAAGGCATAAACCACCACCCCAAGTCACAGAATATAATATGTATAAAAATATAAACCGTCAAACCGAGTAAGGAAATCCCATAGGACCAGTAAAACGAACGGAAATAGGTAGGTAGTTATTTCCTTCTCGCTCGATTCACTTAAACCGATTTAAATGCAGGAACACGCAGAAAAAATATTTAGACGTCCATGTGGTCGGGGGTTTAGTTTTATAAAACTTTTTATGTTTTTTGCAACCCTTATCATTTTATATTAAATTATAAGAAAAATATACTACACAGATTTGTGATGAAATCAGTAAATCACACTATGAACATAAATATTACGAGTATATGAATAATTTATAAATATATGAAATATGATATGCAGAAAAAAAAATTCTTAAATTATTTTTACTTTTATAATATTGTTATTAGTTTATTACTATACTCTGACCGACTAGTGATTACAATTTAATTTTTATCATTAAGTAATTGTTAAAATTATTCGATAATACGTATGTCAAAACGCTAAACGAAATAATTGTAAGTATAATATTAGTATTTAGTACATAACTCAATCAATAAAAATAAATAAACGGCAAACATTAAATAGTAATTAGGTAAGACAATTTTTCGATTACATTTACATGTATCGTTCACTCTGTATATATATTACACTCACAAATTAGGTAATACTTACATCAGTATAATCACGCTATACGTATTGTAAATAAATGTCAAAACCAACAACGGATAAGATGTGTAGAAAATATAAAATATGTTTTTATATAAATATTATTAATTTATTTTATGTTATTATTATTGTTTCGACGTTATAAAGACGTACCCATAAGATAATAATATTTTATATAATATTCCATTTGCACGTGTAAATATTTTTTTATATATAGAAGACGTAATTTATAATATTTAATTGATATGCGAAATACACGATGAATAATAAAAAAACAAAAAAGCCATTGTTAAAAAATTAAGACTGCGATTATATTATTTGAAATCGTAAGCTTTCACTATCGTTGCAATTAAATCTATAATATATTAATTAGGTACTTTATTTACGTGCGTATAATTAATATAATACGCGTATGCACAGTTTGAAAACTATTAAAGAAATAATAATATTATATGAAATTTATTGTGGAAAAAATCAAAATAAACATGGCTTTTTAATATTATCATTGATCATAAATCAACGAAATTATTATGGCCATAATTTAATATTTATATACGATTTTTCGTATTGTATACGGTCATACGGACGATATAATGAAAACACAATACGTATATTATTATATTACACATAATATTGTGTTGGCGTGAAAATAATATTTTATCCAATCGTAATAATAATACGTATACCTATATAATATTATATTATTATATATCTTACGCGTGCGAAATAAGAACACGCGATCGGTTTTACGTATCGCGTGTCCATTTTTATATAATGTTTTGCTCGTAATCATATTCGACGTTTTAATTTTATCGTCTCGATTATTGTATATTATACGATTATTTTATTATTGATATTACAATATTATTTACGACTCGAAAAACGTACACGCGGTGCATTTTTTAAACTAGTAAACTAGGCGACACAAAAACGTCACCCAGTGAAAATATTTTGTCTGACTAGGGTTGATTATAATATTTATTTTTACGGCGACGGTGTGATAAGAATAATTTTAAATTACGTAGAAACTTAATTATAGGCATAGGTATATAATTAATGATGGATAAGTATTCGTACATATTGGTATAAAATTATCGAATGAATTTGTTATTGTAGAATAAAAAATATATAAGATACAATATTAGTATAGGGAGTATCCTCCCCTAAACATTTTCTTTGTCTTCCGGTGAAATTCCGAAAAAAATGCTTTGCGTATACGTACGAGCTACGGACAAACCACATAAAAAAAAGTAATAATTATTACTAGAGAGGAATATCCTTCGATATCACTTCGTGCTCGCGCTAATATGGTGCGACTAGGAGAAAAATCAAATTTTTTAAAGCAGGGGTCTTAAAACCTTTTTTTTTTTGTGGAGGGCCAAATCTGAAATACGCTTGTCATCGAGGACCAATTTTTTTTAAACTAATAGAGAGATAATAAAATTGAATAATAAATAGAAAAGATATTTTTTGATTTTAGAAAATGTATATTTATATTTATTTTAATTTTAATTGTTTATTTATTAAATTTGTTAATTTTTAAATACATAGTTTATACATCAAACTTTGTAGTTCCAATCAACAGTGTCACTTGTAAATGTTCGTTACTTAAATTGGTTTTATACTAAAATTAGACGTATTTCATTTTTGATAACGTCTGTTCACATAAGTAGGTGGAACTGAAATCATTTTTCTTTCAGTAGGAAATACTATTGTCGAACATCTGTTAACTTGGCGGCGGTCCGGTTTAAAAAGATTAACGGACCGTAGGTTGGAGACCACTGTTACAGAGATTAATGAACAAAATAACCGTTTTTCAATAACGCGTATGTGCAGTATGTACGTCGATTTTTCAATAAATGCAAACGTTTTACGTATAGGAAACAAATTCGCTCCTGAAGATTATAGATTCGTTGCAGGGCGAATGGTAACTATATAGGTATAATATAATATGTGTTTAGCCGGTTCGTCGAGAAAAGTAAAATTTCATATGCGTATCGTGACGAGGTAACGACACGCGAAGAGGTTGACGGAGTGTATAGGATACATAATCGTTTCTGCACGAGAGTCGATCCGAATGTCGAGGGTGGTGCGTACGCCGGACTTGTCGCACATGAGTCATCGTACATGCAGACAGTCTCCGATGGGTTCGCGGGGGTTCATTTCACCCCCTAAATAATGCATCGAAAGCGGCCGTCAAATAACAATAACAATAATAATAATAATAATAATTTAGTTTTAGTAGATCGATATATGAGACCACCTTTATTCCTGCACCCCCGAAGACCGTGACTGGAAATAAACGTTATACGCACTCGGATAATGTTATAATATATTATATATAACACGACGGTGAATGGGAGTATCTATTACATAATACGCATTATGTATATTGTAAATAGGTACGATAATGATTTATAGATTTTCGTCAGCGTAATTGAATATTATTGTGTACCTACGTACAAGACTTTTTATGTACGTTTTGTGTTCGTTCGACAGTCCGATCGTCATAATAATAATTATATTATACGATGGTTAAAAATAAAATAAAAAAAAAAAAAAAAAAAATACGCGTTTCTCGATATTATTTATATAAATATAATATACGATATTGACATTTTATTTTAAAAATATCGTTCGTTAATTTTACGACGAACGTACACGTTTTTGTACGTGCTTAACAAATATATAAATAAATTACAAAACGTTATATGTACGCGTCTATAAATACGTATATTTTTACTCGTCGATACTGTAAATACCTTCATCCCCCTCGTATACACTAAATTGTCGGACGTATAATATCCTGTATATATACTTAATTATTTTTAACCGAGCAGATTATTCGCCCTGTATAAATTATATACGAGAAATTATTTAAGTGAACTTGTTGATTTATGCGTTTAATTTTAACATCGAATTATATATTATTATGTTATTACAATATATAATATAAGTTTGGTGCGTGTAAACTCATCGATAAACGAAAGTACTCTCGATTCATTATAACGTCACGTGTTTTATGTAGTAATACGCGTTTATAAAAATAATAATAATTACTTTTTCGCGAGATATTAAAAATATCATATAAATATAGTTAATAATTATTGTTAAAACGTTAAAAATCACTCTTCGACAATCGACAAACAATTATTATATAATAAGTACATCGTATATATACACGAGTCGACGATGCAAATAATTAGGTGCACGTCAATCTACCAGTCCAGTTATATACATAATATTATAATATTTATTATTACAATGGAAAAATAAAAATAGTTTAACGTATTAAACATTCAAATTATTTATACACAAATTAATCGTTTTGAACTTTGTGTAATATCCGCGTCCGTTTTAATATTAATGAACGAAGATAACATTTTGTAATTCGCGAATATTCAGATATTCTCGTATTCCCAAAACGCGCCATATTATTATACAATGTATTTTTATCATTTATTCATTTTTTCCGTTGTATACCATATGGCAAATACGCATTTATGCAATGTACTCGATTAAAAATCGATCTTAAAATAAAATTTTTACTATAATTAGTATAAATTTATCTTTTAATAATACGTTCTATAAATTATGACCTCCTGCAGGTACGTACGTAAACGAACGCCTATCCGTTTACGACGTCGAACAAACAATAATGTTTAGTTTTTGAAATTTTCACGCCAAAATTTAATTTTATATTTAATATACGACACATTTTGTAGTGTTCATAATTAAAATTTTACCGTATGATGAAAATTTATATACCCGTTTTATCATTCCTTTAGTTTATTTTATATATTTATATGTATATTAATAAATATACGAACATCTAAATAAACTAATAGCGAATTGCATATATTACGATGTCAGAATAATATAATAAATGTGGCGATTTTATTTATTTTTTCGATAAATTTCTAATACCTACTAAAAAATTTACTAGAATATTAGAATACCAGAAAATTCTAAATAATAATTAATATACGGTATAAAATATAGTGATCAGTGATGGGAACTGAAAATAGTATACTCCCACACCCCAGTATCGTTAATCAACGATGGTATAAATTACTATTTATATAATGTATTATATTTTAATTGAATAATTAAAAAATCGAAATATTTAAAAAACGACCGAAAATAAAATTTGTATATGGTTGATAAAAATCACCCATTTATTTATTTAATTATTACACGTTATTTTACTGTTACAAATAATAATAAAATTAATTTTGCAATTTCTTAAAGTATAACGTTTTTAAAAAACATACGGTTATCAAATCATTAAAAGTTAAAACTTCTTTATTATATGTTATATGTAACATAGAAAACGAGTAATTATCTTTTCAATTTTCCTATTGGGAAAGGGAGTTTTTTTATTATATACCTATTGTCTTATGACAGTCATAAATATCGAACTGATTTCTTTATCTTTTAGTCTTTATAATACATTTTTTAATTTCATTGATTTTAGTATTTTACTACCTACCAAAATTGTTCAAGTTTATTTTAAATTATTTCTTATTGTAAATAATACAAATATAAATCAATTATTAAAAGTTATTTCTATTTAATTGAGTATATAATATATTATAAAAAAATTAAACTGTATTTAAATTAAAAATGTGCATTCATATAATCGTATTAGGTAAACGTATATACATGCAATAAATTAATCGTTGAACCCATGATAAAATGTAATCATACAAACATTCCGAATCGTGTTACAATATATTTTTTTTTATCTCAATTATCTATCAGACAACCTACATTTAAAAAAATGTATTACACATTATTTCATAAATTACAATTCAAAAAATTGTTGTAGAATGTATAACACATTTTAAAATTATTGAAAATTAAATTAATATTTAAGTATATCGCGCATCGTTTTACGTCTAAAGTAGACTGCTGCTTTTTATAATTCATGAAATATCAAAAATTGAACAAAAAGAAAAGAAAAGAAAAAAAGAAAAAAAGTACAAAGATAACATAACAAAGATAATCAATGTAATTTGAATTTAAACTATTTTAAAACAAAATTTGATTAGAAAAATAACTAGTTCAATGATATTTAATATCTTATGATTAGACGACATGATAATAATAAATTAATAATGAAACATACCAAATTATAGTCCCATAATATAAAATACTTAAAAAATATTTGTGAGCTTATATTAAAAAATTATCATGCATTATTATAAAAATAATATAATATTCATAATATATTTGTAAAACGGATAGCATAAAAATTTGTATTTATCAGAGAACACTCGTGGTATTATATGTAAAAATGTATTATTTCATAAAATTGTATTATTCCGCTATTACAAAACATTATGTAAATTTAATGTTCATTAAATGTGATACGCATACATATAAATTAAGAAATACTTTAACATACCTAATTACCTAGGTAATAATAATTTTACCTAATTAGATATTTAGACATTTCACGCATTCAGTTAGACCACATGATTTGTGTATAATATACACATTTTAAATCTAAATTAAATAACTTACCATTTAATTTAAATTTAAACACTTACCTAATTTAACAACAAATCGTTTTTAAATTTTTTTTTTTGTTTTTACAATTATTCCACTTGATTAGTATATCATATAAAAAAGGATACATATATGTGATTTTTCGAATATCGTATTTGCAAATTACGATTTATAACATCCTCGTCTATATCCGATATGGATGTCATATCAGATACACCACAACTTCCTGCAAAACAAAAAATTCATATTTAATATTCTAGTTGAAATATTTAATATATTTATGTATATGTATTATTATTATTATTTATTTGTAAATCATATCGTGTAATGTGCTAATATTTAGTGTGTATAGTGTGT
Organism: Tetraneura akinire; assembly: GCA_021307375.1. Lineage (NCBI taxonomy): Eukaryota > Metazoa > Arthropoda > Insecta > Hemiptera > Aphididae > Tetraneura > Tetraneura akinire. The sequence continues at coordinate 3,830,761 of JAIUCT010000011.1, forward strand.
ACTCGTATTTGCTTATACTACAATATTACGGGTACATTTTTTAATTTTATATTATAATAACTCGAAAGTTACATAAATGCAACACATTTTACGCATGTTGTAAATTTACATACACGATAAATAAAATAATAATTAATCAATCAATTAATTAATTATTTTACTACCAACCATATAAAAATTATACATTATTCGTATTATTACTTATAAGTATCTTTTTACTTGACGATTACCTTATATAGGGGTATACCTACATTATTACAAACATATTTATTTAAATATAGATTGCCTATAATATGCGCGTTGAGTATTTTTTTTTTTCCAAAATTTAACGCTTTATTAATTTTTAAGAATAATAAATTCCCAATTTTGTTATATATATAATATCGATTAAAAATATTTATGTTAATTGAATACACTTTAGTCAAATTCTTTAATATCATAATAATTTTCGAGAATTGTGAAAAATATTCAAATATTAATTATTTAATTTGCATTCTATATGCAATTAAATCCAATGTAAATTAACTGCTCATATAAATTTGATAAAGTAACAAATTTGAAACTTGTTAGTATTACGATATAAATAAGAAAATATAATGTAATATGATTTATTTGTGATTAATAATATTGTGACTCATCATAGGACCTTTATATTGTTTTCCGCTCGAGTACCCACCACAGGTTGGTCGTTATCGTGACGTATTAAGAACTTTAGATACTTGTCTAAATAAAATAATATATTTTCCGTGTGACAAACATAATAAATGTATTATTATTATTTTATATCAAGCAATAAAGCCTTTTGATATTTTTTTTTCCTCCGTAAGTATTTTCATAATAAATCACTGTTATATGTTTTAAATTATTTTTTTAATATAGTTATAAAAAAAAAAAATAACCGACGCTATTTTTCGTATAGTCTTTTCCGACACTCGAAAATATACTTCGTGCGATAAATGAACTATATTTTATTATTGTCCAACTAGACAATGTTTTTCAGCTGACACCAATCTCACAAGATATGAAATGAGGAAGACAACCAATTATTCCAAAATACCACTGTTTACATTGACAATCGCAACACAATTACAACGCAAAAATTATTGTAAAACTGTATATATATATATACACTTATAGATCGAAATAAAATAAATACAAAATATATTTTTTACAATTTTTTTAAGATAAATACACTATTGATCTGATTGATCTGTTAGAATACGCAATAATTCTATAGTAAAATGTAAATATAATAATAATAATTATAATAATAATTATAATAATAATAATAATAATAATAATAATAATAATAATAATAATAAT
>JAIUCT010000011.1:3835818-3847191 GCA_021307375.1 Tetraneura akinire
AATAATAATAATAGAAAAAAAATACATATTTTCAAAATGGCAAAATTACTGGGATACTATTCCCACCACCATTAAACTTAAAACAATAAAGAAAATACAAAAATACAAAGAAATGGATTTCACCTCTTTTCCTCAACAGACGATAGGAAGTCACAATCTCTAGATGTAAAATCGGACATTCTTTTCTAACCCATTCTTTCCTCATTAGCAAAGACCCTCTTTCAACCAATCTTTCAGTCAAACACATCATTCTTGATTGCGTCAAATATCGGGACATTAGAAACAACTTATACATACCACTAATTATTTCTCAATGGTTAATTATAAAGCCCTTTAGAACGTGAGGCCCTTTGAGATGCGAAGCCGTGGGCAATGGCCCACACCGCCCACGCCTAGCGCCGCCACTGATTCTTTTCAATTTTAGTAATCTTTATTATATACAGAGGGAGTTGATCGATGCAAAAATAAAATTACAACGGATTCTGTTTCTTTCCTAATTAAAAATTATATTTATATTTTTTTTATAACTTCTTTGAGAATTTCACGTTCAAAATATCGAATATATGTGTAAAATGTGTATTGCCCATTTAATTAATATCACTGGAGTATCGCGCTTCCAATAAAATAATTAGTCACTTAATCATTATAGAATATAGATTATTTTTATTGATTATTATTATTTATATCGTTGTAAAAATAATTACGTTTATAATAATATTAAGACAATTATTGTAATTTTACTTTCTTTAATTTTTTTGATTAATTCGAAAGTGTTTACTGTATAATATGGTATTATATTTTAATTGACATGTGTACTATTAAATAATTATTCACTTAAATAATTATAAAGATAAAAATAATAGTATAATATAATATAATACGTATCTAAGATAATTTTATGGGAGGGAAATTATTCAAAAAATTTTAAATTTTAATTTAACTAGGGCGATATAATTTGATTTTGTTACTGTAGTTTACATACAAATATAATTAATGATTATAACCTAAAGGGCGAAAAATATTTTTAAAAAATTGATTATTTATATTATGAATTCATATTTTAAATAAAATTCAGTCAAAAACATAATCAAATATTAATAAATTTGTTATTAAAATAAACCATTAAAATTTAAAAAAAACAAAATAAAAAATATTTAATTACACAACTTATTTGAGACAGTGATAAAAAAACTGAGCTACAATACCGACGGGACTTTTGAGTCCGGACGGTACGCATGACCGACGGGACCTAAAAATCCCAGGACTAAAAAGGGATGAAAAGGCTTAAAAAAAATATTGCACCAGTAAGTCGTTGTTTACATGTTGGATAAAAATATAATTGTGAAAAAAAAATTGAAATCTAATGTTTTTCAATATTTTGCCATTAAAGATAGTTAATAACAAGTATATTAATTTAATATTAACGGTTTTATCATAATATTTTCACATAATTTATAGTAAATGTAACGTTTTGATTCTACATTTTTTTTTTTTTCGGAATGTTAAATCAACACTTTAATATGCAATATAATATTATATTTAATTTTATAATTTTAATATCTATTTTCTATTATAATGAATAATTTATATAAGTACATATCATTATATTATTATAATCGATTTGGGTACAATATTCGTTTAATTGATATAATATTTCAAATATTATCGTGAAGGTACCTATTACAATAATAGGTATTATAGGTATAGCCGAGTTATGAATATTGAATTAATAATATCATCGTAATTCGTAATAACAATAATATGATGGATGTGTCATATTATTTCCGTTCGGTTATTATTGAAATTAAGTATTATTATAATATTATTATGAATGGAAATTATGTCTCCTTATTAATGATTGTATCCATAAAATTGCATATCATTACTGAAACAATATAAAGTTATTATAATAATTATTTAATATATAATATATTATTATATTTGATTGTTTTTACAGTACGGGTTAATTGTTATTTTGATAAGCAAATCGTTTCAATTGTAACGGATTACAATATAATAATGTCCTAAGTCCTAACTGCTATTCATTGAAGTCATTATACAAATACTATATTGAAAATAAAACCCAAATTATTATTGTAATTTTTTCTAGATTTATTATTTTTTATTATTACCATTGTTTTTTTTTTTTTAAGTTTACCTACCTTACACCTACTACTGTATTATATAAATATATTATATCAATATTATCCTTATAAATTATATTTATATTTTAGGAAATAATAAAATATCATAATTTAAGCGTTTAAAAGTGGTGAGGGGGAACTAAGTACATGCCCCGGGAGGACTTAGCCCTCTATACACCTTTAATTACGCACAAGCTTATCACTTTATTCGCAGATATAACCAATGAAAAATTAAGGACATAATTAAGAAATATTATTAAATAATTAATAAAAGAATGGAAACATCAATTAAGATTTATTAAAAAATCTTAAACTTTAAAATATTTTTTATAATTCATGTTATTATTCTCAATACCTATAATAATACTTATCAATATCGATCACATTTAATTTATCCATTTTTTAAAATAATTTCAGATATATTATTTGGAATTCAAAAATGCATTTGTACGCAAAACTGTTAATGGCTGACTGGACTTAAGTCACAACACAACAACCAATTTAACAACATAATTTAATTAATTAAATGTATAAATATGATAATAATAGTTAACAAAATTATACAATTTACACGATATACTCGTATATTCATAAAAAGTTAAAATGTATACAGTTATCTTGAAAAAATTGACGAAAACAGACATTTCAAATAGCAGAAACACAGCAACACAAAACGAATAAACAGCGATAATAAAATGTGTATAATATCAATGATAAATAATAATTACTATTGCTTTTCCATGTAATTTTTTTTCATATTTTATGAAACTACAAATCCCGTCAGTCATTATCAGGTCAAAAAATATTAACAACGATTTACCATAATTTTATATTTGTAGTGGACTTAAAAGTCTCGTCAGCCAGGAAAGAGTAAAGTCTAAAATCATGCATAAAACTATATAGAAAGTAATAATAATCATAATTAAATAAGACATAAGTACTATAATATATTATGTTACTACATTGGAAATAGATACAAAATCCTTGTTTTGACAAAATAAAAGAACTGATGGACTGATGTTCGTCGGTAAAAGAATATCTAAAATTGTGTACAAAGCTATGCTGGATAAGAGGATCGAATAAATCCATTGCGAAACTGTAACCTGGGTAAGTAAACCAGAAAAAAACTAAAAAAGAATAAATTTCATATCAAAAGAATACGTATAGGTATTATTATCGTTTAATTTCGTAACGACTTGAACGGATAAAATTTTTGAATCGCACATAAGTACGACGATAATCAAACTGATGGATAAAGAGGTAGTGCGGAATGTTAATAAATAATAAGCTTTTACTTTTATATTTTATATTACACGGAAAAATAGTTTTCTTCGTATATGCAATAATAATTACAATAAAACAGGTATAAACACCATTTAGGGATTCTAGGGTATGACCAAAGCGTTTTTAGTCACAGGTAAGTGAACTTAAATTTTTCCATCCCCTGTAACCCTTTTTTTATTTTTATTAAAGCGTAAAAGTGAAATTTAATCTGTATGCTTTCATTTTATTTTCGTACCATAACATAAATATAATACGAAATGCGAGCGATAAACGTATACATTATTTTTTTTATATTACCTGCCCAAGTCATACACGTATATTGTACGTTATTGTATTATATTAAGGTATATCTAATATGAAAATATACGCAATAGTTTTATAGAAAAAAAAAGTAACTAACAATATTTTCCTCGATATTTTCGTAATTAACGTAAACATCGCGTTTAAGTTTAATAAATGTAATTTATAAAGATATTCGTGGTAAATTATAATTTTGAGAAAAAAAAAAATGAAAACATAAAAGAATTTTACAAATCACAATATCGCGTAAAATAATAAATTTTTTGGAAACGATAAATCTATACGAAAATTTAACTTACATATATATAACATCAAAACAAGAATATTGTACTCGTAATGTGTACATTAAATAAATTCTATAAATGTGTCGAATGCAGTTTTGATAAATAAATAGGTAACTATAATAATATATTGGGACGAGACACTATCATGTACAATAATATCGCGGTGTATATACATCACTCGATAATAATACGAGTATGTATTTATATTTTACGAATCGAAATCCGAAACGCATAAAAAATAAAAATGTATAGGTAAGTATAATATTATATAAAATCACGGGCGATAAAACACTTCACGAATAAAAATCACTATCGATAAAATAAATACGACATTATACACGGTTAGGGTTAGGACATTATTATACACTTTTTTCACGCCCGTCGCGATTATTTTTGTTATTTATTTATTTATTTATTAAACATTTAAACCGTACAAGAGGGGTATTATATTATAATAATAACAATATATTATATACCTGCAGACCCGACGGAGACCGCGTTAGAGAATTCGTTAAAATAATAATACGCGTATATAATGATAAATAATAATTTATATTCACTTCGAAAGGGTAAAAAAAAAATATCCCTTTTCCGATCGATCACGATAAGTGTTTCATTATAATATACGACTGGTATTATAATAATAATAATAATAAAAAATACGGTCACATTTTCGCTTTTATTGTCGTTTCTTTAATTGCACGCGAGCTCTGTGTATATTATTATTAATTATTATTATAAATCTATTATACAGAACGCACCACGTCCATTTATCCACTGCGGTCGTGGTTACATATTATTATTATGGTACGCCGATGTCCGATAGTAGGTACACTGTATATATTACGTATTAGCCATTAGGTTAGGTACTATAGTATACCGCGGTATAATATTATTATATTACGCACGTATTTATACATGTACCTATATATAATAAAGTGGTCGCGCCGGTTAATTACGAACTAACCTAACGCGATCGCGGACAATGGAAAGTCCTCTCGCTACTTTTCATAATATATACCAGGTATACTATAATATTATTATTATAATAATATATTAATATACGTTTTTGTATACGATATATCCGATGTAACGCATAAACGGCGTTGGTCGTATAACATATATTTTATACGAGACGGTCAAGTTCTCAAAAAAATATAATAATATTATTATATTTACGTACGCGCGAGGCAGTAGTCTCGACTTCTACCTAGTACAATTTATTATACACAGTGTATTATTATTATTATTATTATTATTATTATTATTATTATTATTATATATAATATATTACGTATATAATACGATATACGTGTGTAATTTGAATTTTAGTCGTACGGCAGTTGAATAACAAACGTTCACACGAGAAAACTCACACACGCGTATAACATTATTATATTGGTGTGTGCGCGCGCGTGTGTGTATACATATAACTATATAAGAAAAGATATGCGCTGAAGAACGACTTCCGGCAGTGATGTTTTTTATTTTACGTATTTATTTTTTCGTTCTTTTCCGATTGTTTCAGTCTCGTCGCCGTCATATACGTCGTGTGATACCTATAATATTATTATTATTATTATTATAATATACGTGTACAAATAAAAATAGTATAAGGATAAAGCGATAAGGAAAAAGGAAACCGACATTTCTACCTCGTCCTTTTTACCCGCAACGACGGAATAACATAATATATGTATATATAAAAAGAAAAAAAAAACACGTTACAATGTCCTGTCAAAGACGCTGTATATACACACTTTCGGTTTCATATACGTAAACATGTTTAATGTGTATACAATAAAACTCGTCGTTCCTAATCCCAGATCCGATATTATTATTGTAATATTTTTAAACACGCGAAAATCGGCACCGCATGAACGGACGACTCGTTCGAACGGACATTTATAATGAATCCACGTACGCGTCATGTGAAATGCACAGAGCGTGAAATACGACGACGGGACTAAACGCGACCACCCCGTGAAAATACCGTCCGACGAAAAAAATATAATTATTATTATTATTGTCAATATTACTGGGAAAATCTAACGATTTACATCCCGGATACGCTAGCTGTGTATAATACGAACGTATAGTGCGTATTATACGAATTTACTTAAATTTCACGAGAAATCAACGTTCAAGACGGTTCCACGTATACCACGTTTATATACAGTTTATACCGCGGTTCGTATAATATTATTGTTAAAATAGGCGCGATATAACAAATACCGATATTCGATATTTTAGTATACCTAACATACTTTGCCCGAGATATAATAATTGTCTAATAAAATCTATTTTAAAATCGTGGTTTCATAATATAGGTTTGGAATAAAAAAGTACGTTAATTTTTTATTAATAATGAACAAATTATGCGTAAAACGTTATAGTACAAAGTACATATTATATTATAATATACGAACACAATAATGCGTTAATTATATTTATCGTGCCTGGATAATCTGCAGAGACTTATTTATATGGGGAGGTTCTTGGGTCTACACTGCCCCAGGATCAGAAACGATTTATTTTATTTCGTTTATGGCGTGTTACTCGCGGCGTAAGACGTTATATAGAATATCAATATAATTATATTATATTTGTATATTTCATCCTATAGGACACCAAATTACCACCCGGGTCTAAAGAACCCAATCATAAATTCTTAAAATATTAATTAACATAAAGGCAACCGCCTCTCAGACACCCTTTCGCAACGCTAGTGATATATACGTAAGTAATAAATACGCGTATAAATATAATATTTCTCTATTTATAGGAGTAGAGAAAAAGTTCAATAAATTACAAATTGAAAATAAATTATTAAATATACGTTTACAGTTAAAACATTAGTAATTTTTATTTTTTCATAGTTAATTAGATACCATTAATATATACGAGCGGTATAATATAAAATTTAAAAAAAAAGTATCTACCTGCCCGGTATAGATTTTAAATTAATCGAATTTCCCAAGTCCCAACTTTAACGGAATAATAATTATATTGACGATGCACAGCTGTTATTACCAGTGAACTTCCTTTTTGGTATAGTTTCGAGGGTCACACTCACAAGTTCTCGAATCAATATTTACAGAAACTTGTATAGAGTATATAGGATAAATAAAACTTCTTATTATGATTATATACAAAAACGGACAAAGGTTCGTGTATCTATACTTGCTATAGCACAACATCACATAAGTATATAATATTTATTTATTTGTCACTACATTCCGTATCGACTAAAAGTTAAGAAATTACTCGGAACAAAGAACATTATTAAATTCCTCACATTGTGTGTGTGTGTGTATTTGTCGTACGTACATAAATTATAGATTAATGTTTATTCCCCGTTAAGTGTATATTAACAATAATATTTATTATAGACATCTGACGTGTCTAGTCATACACATTGATGATAAATAATTTTACATCCAATTATGAACAGGAAAACATTGTATAGTAAATTAGTAAAGTTAGGTTAGGTTATATAATATTATATAATAACTATTATACAGTGTCATAGATTAACAAATAAGTATTTATTTAATAAAAACGAATTTAAGTAGTATATATTTTTTTTTTCATTGATTTTTGTACGTATTAAATACTTCTCAAAATTCGTACCGGTTGATTTAAAAAAAAAAAAATTGTTTTTCCAAAATATGCCAACGAGATGAATAGATGATTATTAATTATACTGTTAATATAAATTTATATACGTTCGATTGAATTGAAAGATCATATAGGATTTGGGACAATTTCAATCATCAAAAAGTTTAATATTAATCTTTAACCGGCATAAATGCATAATAATATGCATATAGAAACTCAACCAACCAATTTCCATATGTAAAAATAAAATAAAACTATTTTTAACACGACATAGGTATTTTTTTTTTTTTTTATAAAATATATAGTTCAGTTTATATTTTACACTTTACGGTACATTATTCGATATTTCGGCGATGGAATGAACGTGACACGTATTATACCATAATATAATAGTTGTGACGTAAGTATACCGATGTGCGTTCATGTCATAGGAATGCGTCTTATTGGTCTCGTCCCGCACACGAACGCGTTCTATATAGTATAACATATATTATACACGTATATATACATATAATATTATATTATGAAGACACTGAAAGTATTTTCTGTCCATCGCACCCTTTACTTAAATAATCTAATATATACATACATAATAAATACGTATTGTACATAATAGCCTCCTATTGCTCATTGCGGTTAGTGTTTTAAATTCCACGAGGAATAATATATAATACGTTTAGTCCTCGGTTTAGTCCTCTGCTTCTTCTTCACCCTCCGTCACAACGAAATACTCTCGTTTTCGATTAATTTTATCCTTTTTATATATACGCATATATTATAAGCATATATCCCTACGTACAAGTTCTTATATTTACGAGTATGAAAGCGGTATAATTATACATACATAATGCTATAACATGTATATATATTTATATATATATATATATATATAATATACAGCGTATATATCGTTAAGACGAGGCGCGGTGGCGACGTTTTACGATGCCTAATAAAACGAAAATAAACGTAGGTAATTTAAGTTAATGTACGATAACAATATTTAAGTTTTAAAAAAAGAAATTACTTAACTGATTTAATTTTAGACGACGAAAATGTGGTACGAATAAATCTCGTATATGATTTACATATTATAACATACGCGCGTTATACCTAATAATAATAATAATAATAACAATAATAATAATAATAATAATAATAATAATAATAATAATAATAATAATAATAATAATAATTGAAAAGAGTCTTATTCCGCAACGATCCTTATAAGCTAATTTTAAAATATATATTATATAATATATATACATTATCGAATCCAAGAAATACGATTTATACGACCGTTGCAGCGGACCGTGCACACGTGCAGTGTACCGCGAGTAGAGTTGTGTGCGTGAGTGGAGACTTCGATGCTATTAATGTGTGTACCGATTTTTCAACGATCTATTCTCAAAATAAGCCCACTTGAACGCGACCCCAACCGGTGAATGGTTCCAATGGACCACCTATGGATTTATAATATATATTTCTTGTAAATTCGTACACAGATATTTCATTCGTTTGCCCCTGCAACGTGGAATTATTATTTAGCTATACATATATAAAATACGTTCGTAGAATGTGTATAGTTCCATATTATATACATTATAATAGTTATAGTGTACAAAATACAAAAAAACGTGCGCGAGAATAAAATAAACACAAAACAGTATTTTTTTTTTTCAATTAATTCGTGTTATTGCGGGTTCGAACATAAAAATGAGACCTATAGTATGGGAGAATTATATTATACGTTTTTTTTTTTTTTTTTTTTTTTTTTTTTTGAAACGTTGAAACATTGCTAACTACATAAAGGACTGTTTTTTTTAAAAAAAAAAAAAAAGAATTCAAAATGATATTAACCATATAGTCGAAAAATTACTTAAATTATTTTTTATGTTATTATAGCTATAAATAAATACCTAACTATAACACACATTTCTACCCATTACCCATTAGTTTATATTTTATTTAGGAAAATATATAAAATCACAACACAATTGCAGTTTAATAGGTATACGTAAAATGACTTTTATAAATATATTAAATATTTATGACGTTCGTAAAAATAATATTATATTATTATTATAGTATTATATTATGATCTGTTTTTAAAATCAATTTAACTAAATTATATTTATATAATAATTGTCAATAAATTCCGTTATATTTACATAAAATTTAATTTTAAACAACCGAATAATTATTATAAAGTGTACTTATGATTTTCATAATAAACAATAAATGAACGTCCGTTAACTATAAAAAAAAAAGATTTAAAAACTAAAATAATATAATAATTAGCACCATTATATGCGTAAAAAGTAAGAAGTTTACTCTAAAGCGTAATGATGCTTAAAAATTATAATTATGGTGCACTGGTGCGGTTTAATAATGCAGGAATGTTAGGTGTTATTATGAGAGGCTGTCTGAAGACGATAACACTTGTTTTATTACGGTTTAGTTTAGACGTTCAAGAGTCTTATATTTATATTCTTGAAAAAGTTAATGTTAAAAAATAAAATTATAGGTGTTATATATATAAAAAAATAATAATAATAATGAACACCAAGTTAAATTAATTTATATTATTTTTTTAAATTTATATAAAAACACATTTTTATGTCCACTTGAATGTTAAAATCTCTCGATGGACGATGAATAATAGAACAACACACAATAAGTATTACATAAATTATGAAAAAAAAATATAACGCTCTTTTACAGCTAATAATTATTAAAAATTCACATTTAGATCCTGAGAAACAATTTTAAGATATTATGAACTATCTGTAATGGATTTATTTGATATCGAAGCGTTTAAATTTCCAATCGCACGGAAGATAATAATTAAACTTGTTCATTTATGATTTACGAAACATTAGCAAAATATGTAATTTTCTTGCTACTTAAGATATTTCAGGTATTCGATTACTCAGTAAAATATTATGTTCGTATGAATTTATTGTATTTTAAAAGTCACTAGTCGGTACAATTACCGAATTGAACAAATTAAACAAACGATATGAAATATAACATTACACCTGCTTCTTTGCTATTCAAAAGCACTCCAATTAAACCTGTCTGCGTAGAAAATATTATAATAAAAGCTATTATTATCTATCATGATTTTGAAATATAAGTTTATATTATTTATATAATTGACACGATAATGAAATAATTTCAATAATTCGTCGTTGGACTTAATAAACAATTTGAATTATCGTATGTTATAAAATTAATGTTTTCAAAATTTACAATGTATAATAAAATAATAAGTACTCGTCATACCTAATTATATCGTAAAATAATATTTTTCACAATCGATTATAACTGTCCGATATAATATTAATAATACTTTTTTTGTGTGACAATAATAACTCAATTCCCAACGTACAATAAATAAAAACTTGATATTGTACGCGTTATCTTCATAGCCGTTTTATTTTATACTGGAAATAACTCGGGAAATAATTACAGAAGAAGAAAAATTGAAGTAGACACGCGTAAGATACTAAGATACTATAGCGTACGTTATATACAAAGGCGGAAATCCACAAAACGAATTATTGATAACATAAATATAAAATAATAAATATAATTTAATGTAATACGACAAATATTAAAATATTTGAAGGGGCTAATTTAAAATTTGAGCCTCTTCAAGTCCCCCTTATTTCCGTCTATGGTTATACAGAAAGAGGAAAAAAATCCCTCGTGCTGTAGGCACATAATAATACATTTTA
>JAIUCT010000011.1:3847201-3914867 GCA_021307375.1 Tetraneura akinire
AATAATAATAATATGATATACGTATAGAAAACGTTTATGTCCGCGTCGCATTTTACCCGTTTCGTTTTCAAACTAGCAAACGCGTATAATACGCATTGTATAATATTATAATCGTGTCGTGTACCTAAAAATTTGTTCGTTTACGACTCACGGGTGCAATAAATACGGTCTCGGGTCGTCATTAAAAACTATATTATTATTATTATTATTATTATTACTATACGATACACAGGCGTTTCGTCGTTATGAATATTATAATATTATGTTGAGATGATAAATCGTTTTCCGACGAAATATCCACTGGGGACGAGGCGAATGGTTTTTGAAATGATAATTTATTTTTTTAACCTAATATATTATTATTATTATTGTAATATCGTTCACATCACAGCACACAATAATACGAGTATTATCGTTATACAATTTAGTACGCGCGTGCAAGGGGCATTTTACATTACGCAGGTACACACCCGCACGAATGCAAACGTACGATTAACGGACAATGCGTTCTTTCGCCGGATACCCATATGAGTTTCGTATAATATTATCGAAGACCGCGTTTTTGTTGTGGTCGCACAGGCGCCACTGTTTTGTAATATTTGCCCGCGTGCGTGTAATAATGTTTAGACACTCTATCGTGTAATATACAAAGGTAAAACCAAATACGTATAAGGTACAACCGACCGAGTCGTGTCCATAAACGAGGGGACACACGCACCAGACGATCCTCGCGCGCTGCAAGATAACCGCTTACCACCTGTCCGTACGACGACGACGACGAACGCACGAGCTAACACTACACAATAATAATAATGTTCCCCTTGCCGGTTATATATTACGTATTATAATAATATTATATTTTATTATTTTCGTTACGTTAAACAATATATAAATAAAAATAATAATATAAAATACGACTGACGTTCGAAAAAAATGGCTGTTTCTCGTGTCTTCGTTCTTTCTGTTCGATATTAGATAATAATATTATATTAATCGTACGAGAAATATTTATCGTTATAACCGCGATGAACACTGCTGCGCGCACACATGTCGACCCGACGATGCGGCAAATCGATCGAAACCGCATCATAACATACCGAAACGAGAAATATATTATTATTATTATCTTCCGACTTTCTGTACCTATTAATCTATTATTATTATGCGAATCGATTTTTTAACAATAAATTATGTTTTCGTATACCTACACGCAATTTCATCCGGATAAAAAATAAATAACATGTCTATACGAGCGTAATATATTTACGAATTACGACGACTGACCGACGAAAATCTGTCGGATCCAATATTATACTCGTACAATAATTGATCGCATTTAGCGATATTTGCAACGTGAAACCGCGGTTCAAAGATATTAATATAAGAACATAACGTGTTGTCTGGCACCTCGAACTATTGAAATTGTTAAAAACATAAAACTACCCGGTATAATGTACGTATTATGTACCTATACTTAATTCGTACTAAAAATCAATTTTATACCATACTTTCCAAATAAACGTTCAAAATTCATTTTTCGATATTTGATGACGCTGCGTAACGTTTTTAACAATTTCCAAAGTGCGCGGTGCCAGGATGACTTATAAATTTATAATATTATATTATTATGAGTAATATAATATTATAAATACATACCCGTGTACGCATATTTATAATGTAGCAGGGCCTAAAATTGTGTGTACTACGACACTCTTAGTGCAGTACAAATAATAAAATGTGTAGTACGAAATTTTAAATTGTGTAGTTGATTATTGTCTTATTTTTTTTCATTTTTGCATTATAAATAGATGGCATTATTTGAAAACCATATAATAAATAAAATTTAAAAATTAAGTACCTTATTTGAAGAAGCCAAGTTAGTAGTTGGATAATCAAAATAAATATTTTTTCAGAAATTAAAGTATATTTTTAATAAACGCTTCGCTCAGAATCTGAAATATATAATATATTATACTGTTTTACTATAAATTTAATGAGTAGAGTGTAGTACGAACATTTTTAAATTTTAGGCCCTGTAATGTAGTTTTCTATTTTAAATTTTTATATTTTAATTTAATTTAATTTAATTTATATTCTACATATTATATCAATATTATTCGTGATAGTGCGATTACGATGTAAATTTTGTACAATTATTGTAAATTACGTAGTGTAATTATATTCAAAATTTTCCTTATATAAATATATTATTTATAGAAAAATATCAAAGTCAATTAAAAAATGATATATTTTTAATAACGATTTATTAAAATATTTTAAACAATTATTGTCGTTATTAATATGATTATTTCGTCGAAAATCTACACACAGTACACACATATCAATATTGTATATGTCAAACGAAATAATTATAATATCGTATTTAAATTAGACAATTTATGTTTAACCATATGTATAGGTAGTTATAATGAGCGTATTACTTATCAATAATAATTTTCTATAAAATACATACACATTATTTAAAAAAAAAAAATTATATAATATGAACAATATGATATGACAATTTATTAATATATTTAATCGTTGTTCGGTTCTTTTGATACGATTATTGTGTTAATATTAATTATTTATAATTTGATATGGCCTCGTTTTTAATCAATTTATATAATATTAAAATGATTACAAATTTATCACTGAATATTCTAATATATATGCACGTCATACGATTTAGTTTACGAATTATGGATGCGAATAATATATTATTTTATTTTAAATAAAAATAATACCAAATATGAAATATTATATAACGTAATATTATAATCTGTATAGTGTATACAAGCAATCATTCTGTTAATATTGATAAACTAACATACTATTTTGTTTATCCATTTACAACAGGAGATTGACGATTAAAAAAAAATTAATATTTTTATTTATTATTATCATACTAACCTAACCTAACTTAATATTGACAACTATAACTAAAGTCACAATTAATATTATATATAGGTATATTAAGTCGACCTATTTTAAAAAAAAATTTTAACGTTCAAAACTTAATAATCCATTATTAATAACAGATAGTTGTTGGTACTTTAGTTAGGTCATTTTTCGAATTTTCCAAAATTGACACTATAAACGATAAGAAAAATAACTAAGAAATGATGAAAAAACAGCAGTTTTTACATTTTGATGAAATCGAATTCAATATTTCACGGTAACTCAGATAATTTTGAACTTAGAGAAAATTATTTAGGTGTTCACATAGGAACTATATACGAGTTACGAGTATATGTGATGAAATTTTGGAACCATTACGTTAATTTTTCTACAAATTATAGAACTTGAATATTTCTTAAAATTCTCGATTTTATCTATACAATAATGTTTGATAAATTTCGCAATTTTTGGTTTTAAGATCTGAAAATTTTACTGAAGTATACTCAAATATTACTTAACATGATACCAAAATATTAGTGAAATCCAAAGTCTCAATTTCTTAATAGATGTTTAAAGTTTATATTTTTAGTGTAATTGAAAATCTATAAATCCATACAAGGATTATTCTTATTATGTATTAGCGCTCAATATTTTTACACCTAGTAAAAAGTAGAAAGTATCCCTTCAACAGTAGTATGTTTTTTTTTTTTTAAATAATTTTTTTAACAATAAATATTCTACATTTTGTTACTCAATATTATGACCAAAACACAACAGAACCGAAGGTTATGTTATAATCCGGAAACTAACTAATCGGGGGCGTTGGTGTGCTTAACACGCGCCCCAAAAGTGTAACGGTTATAGTTACTAATATCACAGCTGTCGTTTGCTAAATTGAAAAAAAACACATGTGTAATCGTATATAATATTATATCCACGTATATATAACCTAAATTATAAAATATAATATTCTTTCTGAAATATATAATTGTATTTATATAATTAACATAAACATAATATTAGATATATTATGGGTGAATTACTTAAATTATCGCGCACTATAAAATTTACGATAATAATAGTAACCAATTATAACACTATAATGTATTATTATTTATTAGCATTTTTCAAAACTAATCCCAAATACAAATTGTAATTTTCAAAAAAAAAAAAAAAAAAAAAAGTAATAATAAAAATTTAAATCTCGCAATATATTCTATGTATTTAATATTTATATATAAAAAATACTCATAATATTCTAAACATTTCTATATAATATAGTTTCTATAATAATATTCAATCATCCAATTTTAAACCATCCGATTATTATTCACTCTAAAATTGAACGTTACGAATATTATAATTACTGATTATAATTTATTTCATTAAAGGTATATCGTTTATAATATAATCACAATGTACACTACACATTAGGTATATACAATGTATAGTTAATATAATACATGATTTCTAAACGTATATTAAAATAATAAAGCGTAATATAATACACAAGAGTAGTACATAATATTATAATATATAGTTTATGGCAATTATTTAATGTTTATTAAAACACATTATATTCTTCGAACAATTTCCGCGGGGACTTAAAAATAGGAAAACGTTCTTGTTAAGAAATATTTAAAAATTCGATACACAGGTGTTAAAAGGGTTAACCTATTATTGTTTAAATTCACTCTCCCATAATAAAAACCGATTAGTTATCCGAAGAAAAAAAACACCAACTGTTTATACGTTATATTATGTTTACGTATATATATGTTCAAATGTTCGACATTATAAAATAATAATCGAAAGACAAAATGTACTAAGGTACCCCCCATCCGAAAATCATTGATGTGCAATGATTTCCGGAATATTTAACACGAGCCATTATATTTTTAATATATTTCATACACATACCTACATTATACGTAAAAAATAATACATTTTTATTTATTATTTTTATATAATATTACAGCTAAAACCAGTATAATAATATAGATATTATGTAATGTATTATATCGTTACTGTTGTTATTATCAATATTGTCCGAGGTCTTTAAAAAAATAAATATTATTGCGGAAAATTAACAGTTTTTCTTTTTTTTGTTTTCTATTTTAAATTGCAAATCCACGTTAAGATACTCGTATTATTTAATTTTTAAACCGTTTGAAATCAAATAGTTCCAAATAGGTAACCGAATTAACGTTATCATTATTTTTTTTTTTAATAATATTATTATTTTTAAATAAAATATTTTACGTATATAAATATACTAGAAAATTTTTACAACCATCACCTGTACTTGTCTCGCCTTTCCTTTGTTGTTTATAGGTCATACTTGAAAAAGAATAACTATACACTGTACGACGTACGAGTATACATGTGACCAAAATAATTCTACCCTTATACCAAACATGTCTGAACGTACGAGCGTGGTGACCAAAATAATTCTACCCTTATATACCGAATGTCCGATTACCAAAGCGAATCGATTCGTAAATTGTACATTGTTCACATTACGATATACCACATACTTACGTGTTGCCAGCCGGACGTTACAAGATTATAAATAATGGGTAGAACTAAGAATGCACTTCTAACATCACCACGTGTATACGACGAATTTTATGTTATTTAATAATATTTTAGTTTGACAATGTATAACGTACCACGTTTATATATTCGAGATAAATATTGAAATACGCGAACAGCGTGTTGAATGTTACTATTACATCGAATCGTATTATATTGATTAATATTAATTAAAATACGATCTCAATTTAAATCAAATTAATTTTAACACTAAGCGAAAATTATCGGTAAACCGTATATACAGGTGAGTATAGTTTGAACAATAGTACATATGGTCGTCAACAATAAACATTAGGTAGTAATTGTTTTAAACCGCGTAACCATAAATCACGTACATAAATCGAAATCATATTCAAATACCTAACAATAATAAGAAACCAATAACCATTAGATTAAATAAACTACTAATGCATACGTTCCGATTACTATTATAAACGTATGATATTAACGCGGAAACACCAACTACTACTGTAAAAATTAATTTTTTTAAAAAAAAAAAAAAATGCAATATATTTTTAAACGGAATAACGAAACGAGGAGAAAACCACGTTTTATAATAATTATGAATGAAAACAATTTATGTTATATTTTAATATTATATATTATTATGGCGGTTAGACTATATATAAAAAGTAAAATTTTACACCCCGGTCGACGATCCGTTCGGATCTTACGTAAGGTATTTGCTCCATGGACGAACAACAATATCAAAACGGCTTGCTTAGACCGAAATATCGAACGAACTTCCTAAACGTGATGTCATCGTAACACGACGATGACGTGACGATAAATTATGTACAATAATATTTTCATAATAATAATTCGAAAGGAGAAAAAACAATAATTTAAACGACAGATGTATAGGCGATAGGGTTAAGCCGTAAAAAAAAAAACACGATAGAGGGGGTTTAAGGGAGTGGGTGGTATACGATAAGGGCGGCCATACACCGGGGCGAGTTTACACGAATGTATAGGTATAACGTCCCACGCCCTATAGCTTATCCGCGGCTGTTTTTCCGCAACAACCACACGCGTGCCGCAGAAACCGCGGAGCGATATCTTAGACATCTCATCCCGATAACACGAGAAAAACAACAACAGCAACAGCATTATACAATTCGTTGCAAGTATGCGTATAAAATATACTAAGGTCTATAATAGTTGTAGGTATAAGTATAATAGTAAAATAACAACAACAATAATATTTAATATTATATACGTACCTTCCACGGAACACCTGCTGCTGTCCATCTTGTTCGCGGCGGTAGCCGTGCGTCCCGATACTTCTTGGTGAGCGACCGGCATGTGGACAACGACAATGATTAGAATTGGCGCTCACTTCTGGCGGCCGAACGACCGAACCATAATCGGACAGGCGGGCTACGAGTTCGGACGTGTACGTTTGTATTGTTTACGCGCAATTTTATTTTCACACAGTGTTCGTCTTCTTCGTTGTCCTGCCGTTAATCGCCAAACCGACCGGCGCGTATCTTCCGCGATCACGTGACAACGCGCAAAAACGGTGTGCACGCGAGTTTTTTCCGTGCGGAATACCAATCCCGCTGAACCGCGCCGCAATGGGATGCGCGCGTGTACACACGAAAATGCGCACACGCTACCGGCACACGGGGGTCGACAAAACAGACACACCGGACGAACGCACAACAGTTCACGCGCGTAGCGTATGCGATACTGCGCCCCCGTCCGGCCGACAGCGGTACGAGACGCGGTCTAGTCGCCACAACGCGCGGGCATTCGGCGTCCGTCGGTTCTCCTTCGCCGTCGCCGCCGCCGCCGCCGCGCAAAATCCTCTTCGAGTTCGCCCGCGCCGCCGGTAACACACCGTTGTCACGGCAACTGCGTCGTGACGATCGGATTCGGACCTTCCAACCCTCTCCTCGCGCCACCACCCCTAACGTCACACGGCGTACGGTGCCGGCCGGTGCGAAAATAACATTGGATAGACTGAAAAAAAAATAAATGAATTTCACGACTGCGAATAATATTATTATTTATTATTCATCGCGTTTATTATAATACCAGAGGCGGCGAAAAATTTATCGCAATTTAAATATAATATTGGGTAGGTATACGTCACATAACGCGTGCAGAACCGCACGAATTATTATTATTCATTGAGATTGACGGATTCGACGTAACCGTACTTCCCCTTACTCCTTACACCGTCCGATCGATGACTTCGAATCCGGTCTTTTGGCACCCGAGGGATTCGTCAGTTTTCGAGAACGATGAAACCGAATTGACATCCGACCGACACTCGCACGTCAGAAGAAATGGACGTTGATAAATATGTTTCTCTCCGAGAGATTTCCCCGTTTCGTGAACGTATTCACGTTTGGGAATAATGTCGACACGGTGCCAGGGGGATGAAAATGTTCGAAAGGGCGGGGTGGTCGGATACTGGATCTAAACAACGATAATAATTATTTATACGACACGCTCGCAAAGCTCCAACGGGGGTGAATTTATCGACGAATAGAATGACCTAACAAAAAAAAAATTCGGCCGATGAATAAAAATCGTACTTACACCAATAGCGCCAATAGCTACACTTACACTCTAATACTACACTTATATATATATATATATATATTCATATATAATCGCTATTTATCAGTTCAACTACCAGTGGTGCATTTCTGGGGAACAACTGTCAAATTTATATTTTTTATAAACATTGTAATATTAGTGTACTTTAAAGTTCTATCACTTCACCACCTCTTATTTAATTTGTAACTACACTAAATATTTATTAAATCTTATTATAAAACTACTTTTAACAAATTAAAATTTTTCCAACCTTGGAAAATTTGAGATCCGCCCAAGACCGTATTCAGAAATTTGGCGCCCCAAAATAATCATGATTATTATTATACCTTTTAGATTTTGAGCGAAGCGAAGCGTGTTTTAGTTTCACAATGATGTGTCTTCCTTTTTAACACTTTTTCGACCCAAAATATTGCTCTGATTTTCACGAATAGCTATGTTTCCAGTAGAAAAGTGTATGTAGTTGTTAACTTATTTTCATCATTTTTAAAATTTCCCAAAATTGACCCTATGCGATAGGAAAACTACAAAAAAAAAAAAAAAAATGATAAAAATACAGCATTTTTCACGATTTTTTTGACTTCAATATTTTATTATAACTCGGAAATATTGTAATTAGAAAATAATAAAAAAAATAGACATGAAAATTATATTGGATGTTTAAATTAGTATTATATATAAGTGAAATAAATTTAGAGCCTTTTTGCAATTTTGGAAATTTTGTTAATTTTCCTAAAATTCCCGTTGTTATCTAAGTAATGTTTGATAAAATTGGCAATTTTTACTCTGAAGTATATTCCACATGTAACATATTATTAGAAAATCCCAAATCTCAATTTTTTTATAGCTATTTAATTTTCAATGTAATTTAAAATATAAGAATCCATATAAGTAGGTATTATTTTTATTTGGAGGAAGTAATGTGAAAGCGGTACCCTTCTGGTCATCAATTCAAACACGAAAATAGTATTATTTTTATTTCTCGATACTTTTACAATAATTAATAAAAAATACAAAATTTTTTGAAATTTTTTTAAAAATTTGATTGAAGCATACTTACATATTAGAAAAATCTCAAGGATTCATTTTTTAACAAGCATTCAAATCCTAAAAATAAGTTCTTTTCTCCATATAAAACAGTAATAATAAATAGATACCTAGTTTTTATTTTATATAACTGTGAGTACAATAGTACATGTACACTATTATTTTATTTGCTTTTACTTTTCAATAATTAATTTTTAAATATATGAGTAGTTTAAAATTATAAATTTTTCACTTCATAAAATACTATGAATAAATAATTAATAGTCAAATATATTACAATTTTATGTTTAAATTTAGTATAATTTTTTTTTTAAAGCACCCTTAAAATTTACAAATAAATAAATAAATATTTAAATTTTTTACTATATTTACATTCAAAAATTATTAAAAAATTATAAAAAATATTTAACAGTTATATAAGTAAATAATTTGTTTTAATAAAAAGTAATGATTAATTTATTATTATACAATTAACTTAATACAATATATGCTACTTCCATAGTTGTAAACATAATTACTTAATTTTAATAAGTTAATTAAAATAGTAAAGAATTAAAAAGACATTTACTATTAGAATACATCAAACACATTGTGCATAAGAAATTATAAACATAAATTAAAAATAATTAGATTTGATAAAGCCGGCTTCACACATGCGGTATTCGCCGAACTTTTATGCACGAACATTTGATATTCGCAGAATATCAAGTAGTGTGGATTAGATGTTCGGCTATTTGGATAGCAGTTCAGCAAATACCGAATATTTTCCATTCCTTTTCGGTAAAATGCTCCGAATCAAAGGCATAAATATGACAAATGTTTGGTGTTTGGCAAACATTCGTGAGTGTTTTTAATTTATTTGGGATTTGGCGAACACCTAACGAATATTCAGTGGAGCCGGCTTAAAGACAATATTATTATTAATTTTTTCCCTGAGGAATTAAGTTTACTTTATAAAGTTTAGCACAAATGATAAATTATCGGGAGATTCTCACAACGTGGATTCTGCGGGCTCACTTCAGTTACACCACTGTTTTTAAAAATAATCTTTTTAATGTTAAAAACATTAATAAATATTTTAAATTACATGTTACAATTATTATCTCTATAATATTGTATCTATTATTTAAAAATGTATGTTTAAATTATATATTCATATTTTATTATATTAAGACAAAATTACATTTCTTATTTATTAAACACCAAAATTTAAAAATATATATCTTGTTATATAATATAAAATTGTAATAACCTATAAGCTCTTGTCTTGATTTTATAATTAACATTATATTTTTTAAAAAAACTTTAATAACATGTTTTTAAAACATTAATTGTAATATAGAACAATTAAACATTTACTTAATTGAAAAAAACTTAAATAATTAAGGATAAGAAATTAAATTTATTATGCATGTTTCAATGACAGAAACATTTTATTTTTAATTATTTTCTTTTCGGGATTAATTTTTTTTAATAACAGTGCTATGATACTAACTAATTGTTCAGAACTTAAATTTGAACGATTCTTAAACTTGGTAACTAATTGAGTGGTAGTTATTGGTTTACGAGATAAGTAACGACGGACTGCATCTTCTGTGATATTATGTGAATCTGACATAGACATAGATGAAAAATCTATTCTGGCTTTTTTTTGAGCTGGTTCTAAGCTGAAATACAAATTGAAATTGAAATTATCAATACATTTAATCAGTTAATTGAATAAAATATATTTTGCAATTTTATTTCATTTACTAAATATTATACATTATACATTATAAAAAAGATGATCTGATACTGGTGTGGATAGAATATAACTGAAGAGAAGATATTGTTGTATTTTAATTAAAATTTGATTACAATGATAAATCATTAGCATCAAAACAACGATTCTGAGCAAAGTTCTTATCCTACCAAACTCATCTTTTTTCAATTTTAAACTTTAAACAATTATGAGAAAAAAATTGGTAATTGAAATATTATACGAGAAATAAAGATAGCAGTAAAATTCAATAAAATTGTCAAACCTAAATATTCAAAATTATTAATTTTAATAATATTGATATAAAAGAAAATAAGAAGATATCAATAAATGTCATAAATATTAAGTAGTTTTAGTATAACATCAATTTTAAAAAATAAATGATCAACTAGAGATTATAATTCTTTATCAAAATTATATGCTATTCGTGGTAATTAGAAAACATTTACTACTCAAGTGTTTTCATATAATTAAGTCACGTAAAATTTAAAAATAATTGAGTCGTATAATTTCCACAACATTTTTTTAACTAAGTTAAAGAATATGTGGTTATGCTTTAATAAAAAAATCAAACCTTAAACCCGAAAATTGACAATTTTATTAAACACTATTGAGATAAAAATTAACTCAACAGTTTCATAATTTTACCATATATGTAAATACCCAATAATATTTTCAAGTCATTACGATTAATATCTCCTGATTTATTGTAAAATATTGAAATAAATTTTGTCAAAATTTCAGTTTCTATAAATATTTCTCAATTTTCATTATAATTTTGTCTATGGGATAAATTTAATTTAATATTTTCTATCGGAATCATTTGCTATTCATGGTATTCAGAGTATTATTTCTGATCGAAAATGTGTTTGCACAAAAACAAACAAAAATACACCTTTGTAAAACAAATACATTCTTTGCTTCATTCAAATCTAAAAGAACAAAAATAAATTATTATAAATGGTAAATTTACCTTTGGAAAGACGAATCATTTGAACCATTTGTTTTCATTGTATCCATATTAAATTGTCTTTTTCTTATTGGTTCATTATCTATATCAGAGCTGTCTAAAGATGAGTCAGATTCTGAATCTTAAAAATATATAAACACATAAAAATTAAAACAATAAAATTAATTTAAAATATATATTAAATATTTACCAGAATCATTTTTATTTTTTTTTTCTACATCTTTCTTCTTTTTCTTAGCTGGTGAAACTGTTTTAGGTTTATTTTCATCAATTTTAATTTTTTCTTCGTCTGTATCAGCATTACTTTTTTCAGGATCATTTTGATCTTCTTTCGACTTTTCTTCATCCTCGTCATCAGAATTTAATAAACTGTTTAATGCTTTATCCTCAGATACACCTTGCATTTCTTTAGAAATTTTTGCATCGTCATCGGACACACTATAAATTAAATTATATTTATTTTAACTCTAAACTCATATATTAAATAAATTAATTACTTTTCAGAAGAATCTGATATATAATCTAATTCTCTTCCTTCTTCATCGCCATCATCACTTTCTTCAAAAGCAGATTCATCTGAACCCTTTGCTTTCTTTTTTTGTTTTTCTTTTGCTTTAACTGTGACTTTCTCTATATTATTAAATATTCAATATTAATAGTATTTATGATGTTATGAACTGTTCGATTATTGAACCTAACTCTAAGTATTTGGTTCAATACAATAATCAAACTGAAGTTTTAAAATACTTTATCTAAATACTATAAGTACCTATATATTATACTAATATTATACTGCTTATGTTACACAAGAAAAATAAGACGAAACACGACAAAAAAACTGCATGTCGCGCCTATCTAACAATTACAATTTTTTCTCTTCGATCAGAGGATATTTTAATATCTAAAATACTAAATATCTAATAGTTAGAGTAGAAAATTTAATCTTTCGTATTTTTTTAAAAGATCGTTTATAGGGTTTATTATAAAATACAAATTAAATATTAATAATACTACTTATAGATATTGGTATAGGTATGCCAAATAGATATATGTATAATAACATTAATTTTGTCTTTTATAAAAACCCAATATCATTCCCTCACAGTAAATCGAATGTTAAAAACAAAAATAATGAAATATTAATTTAATAAATTATTATATTATTACAATGATAATAAAGTTACATTGACAGATGTCACGTTTTATTTTTATATTAGTAGAAATACTATAATAAAGAAAATTAATTAAGTTTATTATTTAAATTTACAATTTTTAGATGTCTGGTTCTGGTAATTTTTATATAGTTCGGTTCTGTTCGAGCTCAAATGATAAATTAAAAGTTCGGTTTAGTTCAAGTTCATTAAAATCTTAAAATTGATAGTTCGAATTCGGTTCAACCATGTTTCTTAACATCACTACTATTTATTAGAATTGATAAGTATAACTATAACTTATAAAAATATATATGATAAGTGATTCAATTATTAAAATTGTTAAATAAATATTTAATAATGCATTAAACACAGTTTCCAATTTAAACGAAACAAATTGTTTTGTAACTGCATTTTATAAAATTTTCACTAATTAAAATAAAAATATATATTATATATCATATATCATACCTTTTTTCTTTTTTTCTTTTTCTTGTTCATCTTCAGAATTCACAGAATCATCATCTGAATCTTCCCATTCATCCATTTCAGAGATTTTAAGTTCTATACATAATTTACCAAAATAATTAGATAGTAAAGATATAATAATGTAACACCAATATAAACTACTCAATCAACATACTAATAAAATATGTCAATTTTTACCTGGTTTCACAACCTTAGTACGCTGTTTTCCTTTTTCATCATCTTCAACTTCTTCTTCGTCATTTTTAAGTCGTTTTTGTAACATAAGGTTAAAATGATTCATAACCTTATTACGCCTATAAAAAATATATGCATAAAACAATTTTATATAAAATTTTTTACTATTTTCTACCTTCAATCTAAATAGAAAAATGCATAAAACGAGTAGATTATGTACTTATGCATTTATGTATAAGTCTTCTCTACGTAATATTATATAACTTAAATAATATCTTAAAATAAATAATGTACTGCTATAGGTAATGTTTATTAATTATTGTAATATTATATTATTAATTGTCTACCGAACAAATTCTTCTTCAGCCTCTTCAACTGATAAAGTCTTATAGCGTTGTATTGGTTGAAAATTATACCATTCTTCAAGTTTATGAGCATTAATAACACCATCTTCTTTATGAGTAAATAAATAATATGAAGAATTTTCAGTTATGCCTCCTTCTCTAACGCCTCGAAATCTAAATTAAACAATAATAAGTACTAATAAAATAAAAATATATATAACAAAATAATACTTTTTTCCTCCGACTTTTAATAACCATGGACTAGATTCTGAGACCTTTTTGTTACCACCATAACGTTTTTTTCTAGCTTCTTGCCTAGCCTCGCGGCCAAATTCACTACCTGCTCCAAATCTAAAATAAATAATTTAATTTACATAAAAATAATTATATGTAGTATATACCATAGTGTTTTAAAAGATTTACTTAGGTTGATCATTTTCTTCAGTTTTAGCTTCAGATGTATTAATGTCTCTTTCCATTTTTGCACGATTCCATTTTAAAAAATCAATATTTAATAAACTATTAAATTTAATTATTTGATGTTTCACTTCAGTAGTTCTATTTAAAATTAAAAAAAAAACAATTGTTAATTTAAAAAATAATATTAATATTGTAAATATAATTACATTTTATAGATACTTATTACATATGATAGAAATTATCAGGGAAATTGTATTATAATAATTAATTATACAAAAATAAAATACTTGTAACACAATGTTAATTATATCTCAAAAATACCCTACATGCATGCACAAGTGGTCATCGCCGTCAATATCCGTACGTGGTCGTTAAGCATAATTAAATATTGAATTTTAATTAACGTTTTGATAATATATATATTACCTATATATCTATAATATTGTCACTTATGTTTTTCGTACACTCTGCCTTGGCCGTTCTGTGCAGTTGGAATAACATTGTTATAGAAAAAATATTTATTATAATATAATTGGTTGTTCATGAGTATATTATTGCATGAACAATGCTTTATTTTAAAAATTATTGATTTTCAATGTAAAAAATAACATCACAATAAACAAATTTCGTGAAGTGTTATAAGTAGAGACCGGAATTATATGCGAAAATATGAAATATTAAAATATAAAAATATTGAAATATGATGCAAATATGCATGATAAAAATGGCAAAATATGCTTCAATATGCACCATAACTTTTAAAAGATACACTATGTGCATTACAAATTTGTAGTAAATTATATATATTTATCATAAATTTAGCCAAAAAATAATAAATAATAAAATAGGTAGGTACCTAATTAATTTTCATTTTGTGTTCTGCTCATAAAATATACCTCATAGAAATAACATTTTTAATATATATTAGGTATAATTTGTCCATGAAGCAAATAAAATACATATAAATATGTGATAATCTAATCTAAACTTGATGAAAAACACATATAAATTCAATGTTTTTACGTAAGACATAAAACATAGTTTATACTATATAAATAATATATTTCAACTATTTTATTTAAAAAATAAAAGTTAATACCTAATTAATACATAATACTAATAATATGTTATCTGACAATTAATGTAAAAAATTTAATTACATGTTTTATTATAGGTACCTAATTGTTTACTTACTTCGGTACTTTTAATGAAAATTCTTTTATACTGCTGCCACTTTTCTATATTTCACAACAAATTAAATATGAAAAAAAATTAGTTATGAATTATCAATAAAAAAAAAAAAATTGATAGATTTATTTATCATTATTAATTTTATAAAAGCATTACGGCTCGTTCACACGATTCAATTTTTTTACCGAAACGGTTATTTTTACAATTCGGCGTCTATCGGTTTAATTGTTCAGACAATGTACAGTTTTTTTACCGTACGCAACTTTACATACTATTTTGTACACTGTTACGACGAAATCAACCGATTCAGTAATTTACCCCGCATAAGGTTCAAAACCATATCGTCTGAATATACTCATATAATTAATATTTCCACTGACTTACATGGTAAAAACCCGATATGGCAAAATGATTGACTCGTGATCGTGTGAACGAGCGCTTAATAGATAATATTAAAATAGTAATAACTTTAGAACATCTAAATCCACAAAACAATTATTTTAATTTTACATGAAATATATACATATGTATTAAATTTTCTACAAAATAAAAAATTTTTGTGGGTTTACTATTTCTATTTTGACTATTCTATTAATCATTATTATTTAAACCGTAATATTTTACTTGACTCACAGGTGAAAAACTCATGATTTGACTGGAAAATCCTAGATTCTCGCAAACAATGAATATTTTTAAAATAATACTATTTTATAATAACATCTAAAGATCTAAATCATAAAAAAAAATTAATGTACTAACGCAGTACGCAAAAAAAAAACTCTATACAACGTTCTACAATGAATCAAACTCGGAAATTGAAATGAAATTTAAAAACACAAAATAAGATGCCAAGATGTAAGAATATTATGACTACGATTAAATAGATAACCATAATTTTGATACCATTTATTACTAATCTGTGTATACCACAGTTTATGTCACAGAGGTTATAGATCTATGGTTTAAGATAAGTGATAACACTTTTTTGTCTTTTCCAATGGTGACGTACTGACGTATTGTTGACTGCGTATTGATCTACATTCTACAATGACTAATGACAATAATTATCACAAAATAGACGAGGGCCGTAAAAATACGAATAGATCTTCCGAGGAAAAATTCCAAAAGAATCCAGTATGGGTATGGCGCACATCGGTTATCACTACGGTACTAGTAATATCTGATAACTAATAATTGATATACTTATAAATTACACGGACTAATATCTTATAATCAAAAAATAAAATATTAAAATAAATATAAATATAAAATAATTATTAGGTTAATAATATGGTTAGTGTCTTCAATATTGATTTTCCATTTCTTAAATTTTAAACCAAATAATTATTTAGACAATTTTTATTTTAATTATTGATTATTATTTATTTTGTAAAATTTTTAATAAATCAAAATACCTTCTAGTCCTTCTACAGTAGTATAACAATAAAATAAAATAATATTTTTAATATTAAATAGTAAATTGTTAATGTTAATGTAATATTAATATATTATATTATATTTATATGTATAAAATAATAATTAATTAAAATAATAAATTTATGTAAATCTATGTATTAATTTTATGTAAATTTTAAGTCCAATGGCCATAGGTTGCCACGGACTATATCTCAATAATAATAAAAAAAATAAAAATAATAATAATAAATAATAACCTAAAACTGCCAATTTTATCAAACATTAATCATTAGTCATTACCTATATACGAAAACATATAGAAACGAGAATATTACGAAATATTCAAAGTCCTATATTTTGTACAAAATTAACGTAATAGTTCCAAAATTTTATCACATACTTATATATATATATATAGTACGTATGTGAACACGCAATAAAATTTGTCTTTTTTAAAATCTGTTTTTAAAAAGTCTTTAATTTCAAAATTGCCTGAGTTATCGTAAAATATTGAAATCGAATTCATTAGTTTTCGTGAAAAATGCCGTTTTCGGTCATTTTTTGATCGTTTTTTCTACCGCATAGAGTCAATTTTAAGAAATTCGAAAAATGACCTAAATAAAGTATCAACTACATCCACTTTGCAACACAGAAACATGTGCTATTTGTGGAAATCGGAGCATTTTTTCGGCCATTTCGGGTAGTAAAAGTGTCTTCAGACATAAAAACAAAACAAAAAAATAAAAACCCAATACATTTTTCGCTTTACTCAAAATCTTAAATAGTGAGGATACAGAATTGTAGTTGTGGACAAATAGTAAGTTCATAAAATGATATTATTGTTTTTTTGTTTATCAGTAATTAATATTTTAATATTTAATGCAATTATAAATTAATTCGAAAAAGCGATTCTGAACGAAGTTCAATAAAATATATTTAATACCTACTGATATAAATTAGTACCTAATTAATATTTTAATACATTTAATACAAAATAACATAATAATATCTATCTAGACTTAAAAATGAAAATAACTTTCTCAACATGTAATGTGTAAAATATCTATGCCCACCTATAAATAAGACATATTATTTATAAGTATAAATACGTATTTACGTAACGTAATACCACGAATCAATATTTAATATTTATGATTGGAAAATAATCTTTAGACATTTTAAATGTAAAACCGACTTCGTTCAAAATCTAAAATTCGTATTAGTATAGAGATATAGTCTATCGCCTTAGAATGAAATCAATAAAAAATATCTTAATCGGTATCCATTGGCGCAATTATGGGCTGCTAGTGGGGACTTAGCACCCCCAAAAATTTTAATACTGTAATAGGCGTATTTGTTAATAAATTATAAAGTAATTATTTGTGACTTATATAGTTGCGCCTGTCAGTAATAAATTTCTATTAATACTTTAGTAAATACGATTACAATACTTTATTAGCACGCAAGGTCGTAGCCAGAGGGATGGTTAGGGTTCCAAACCCTCCAACCAAAATTACTTTCAAAATTTAATTTAACGTGTAAATTGAATGAAAGTAAATAAAAGTAAATAAATACCTCATATATAATGGTATACCCATATGGCCATATTATACTATATAGGTATATAAGATAAATATTTTCGTTATACGAGTAAATATAATATTTCATTCAATAATTTGAATTTTAATCTGTTTTTTTATGTTATTATATAATATATAGGTACGTATATTCACTATATAAAAATAATATTAAAATACTCAAATAAATTTAAAATTTTGCTCTGGATAACATAATTTTCATATAAAAGACTTGCCACCCCGCAAATTGCAATATTTGTATAGTTAGTAAAGAAATTTAAATTACCTTCTCACATATTTTCCATACAATAACCTTGTTGAATATATCAGATTTATAATTTAAATTTAAAATTGTTATATTTGAATAAAAAAAACATTATGATCATAATATTAGTAATATTATGTTGATAATATTGATTTATTATTTAAATAATTATATTGTATTAACTAGTATTAATATTATAATATGTAACAAACAGCGCCGGATTATTCATTAGACAGAGTAGGCATCCACTTAAGACTCCTGGGGCACAATTCTTGGAATGCAGGAATCTCACTTATTTTGGAGTTTTCGTCTCATGACAACAATATTGTAAAACATTTTATTATACTATGTCTTTTATTTCATATGAATTAAAACATATTATATTTTTCTTTTTAACAATTTTTATAGGTATTGTTTTTTTTTTTAATACGCTCATTTTTCATTATTGAAAAAATTAATTTTTCAGGATTTTAAAAAATAATACGAATTACCTATGATGAAAATTGAAAAAAAAAATCAGAAAATAGATGAAAAACACACTGACGAAAGCGCAGTCACGTGCATGTAAGAAAAATAATAAATTTATGAATGTATTCCATATATGTTTATAATTTTACTTTTCGGTAGACGTTAAATTAAAAACGTACATTTTATGAAATAATTGTAACACGTATATTTTTAGAAATAATTTGCCATCCCATAATTTTCATTGCTATATTCTATAAAGGGTCATATATAAGACACTATCCGGCACTGCTAACAAATGACATAATAAATTGTTTAAACCTTAATATTAATAAAATTAGTAGAATAATATTATTTAGGTACCTGTAGTAACGCTATAGAATGTCTATTAAAGACAGAAACAAAAAGTACTAAATATGTAACTAATACTTAATAGATAAAAATTATACAATAATATTACACAATTGTAAGTATAAATTTGTGCATATAAATGCCTAACCGCAATTATAATATTTATACGTAAATACTAATATATCTAATTATTCTATGTATATGTTAAGACAAATAATTGACTTCAAAAAAAATAATTAAAACACATATTATTAAAATAAGCTTGTGGATTACATCAATTAATACACTTTCTGATGACACATGATAACCAAACGTAATTGAACTTCCGAATACGCTACCATGTATCATGGAAAGTAAATAATTTTTTATACTTATCCATAAGTTTGTAACATATTAGGTACATTTTACTATTAACATATAATTATGAATACAAATTAAACTATACTTGATAAAATACCTAAAATTTTCCTAAAAATAGATTACAATAATAATATATTATATGAAACACTGTATTATTATTTTAGTTTTCAACAATATTGATAATAAAAATTTTAATAATTAATTTGTAATAAACAATGACTAATACAATTATTACAAATCAAACCTATATGAAAACAACGGTACACGTAGATTATATTACTTACTAGTAATTATTAGTATATAGTTAGCAAGTAATAGTAGTCAATAACTAATAAGTATCTATAGGATATGTAAAATCTAAAAAGAAAATCTACCTAATTTAATATTAATTATTATTATTATTATTATTATTATTATTATTATTACACTGACATAGATATTTTATTTAAAAATCTATTTATAATAATTAATAGTAGATATGTTAATCAATATATTTAAACTTAAGCTTAAAAATAACTTTTAAAACGTATATAATATTAAATAATTAAATATTAGATATAAAAATTATTATATTTTATAATTAAAATATTAATTACCTACGATACCTATACGCATATTATATTTTGTAATAACTATAATATTAACTACAATACATACCTATATATAATTCTAGGTATTATAACAATTTATCTAAGTAATCCGTTATCTAATATAGGTACTTACATAATACTTATAATATTAATATATTATAATAGCCTCCTATACATACATAATAGATAATTTTTTAGTCCTTGGCAAATTAAATCCTAAAAAAGGTCTTTTCGTTTGTGGAATTCAAAGAATTGAATTAACGCAAAAGAAAAATCCGCCAAAGTTAGTCCAACGGATCAAATCTTTTAGTTATTGTATTGAACTAAATCTGATATGCTGTGTAATTAAAGCGATGAAAAATCAAACATTATATAATCGTGAAATATAATTCACTTTTTATATCATACGAGTATTATCATTAATATAATTTATATTATTATATTAAATATTAATATTAATAACATATAATTATTATAATGTATAAATATTAAATACTATAAATATATACCTACTATATACAATATACATCATATTATTTTTAAAGTAAAAATCCTTAAACAATAATTAATGTTATTTTTTTTTTTTTTTAAATAATAATTAAATAGTTTTTGTACAAATTAATATATGATATAACTTTATTAATTTCTATAATAATATTTTATTACGAACTATTTTTCTCCAATATTACATTTTTTTGTTTGTCCACATACCCACTATGGAAATAAGAAAATATCGAATGGATAAATTATAGAATTTATCAATCCAAACAATATTTAAACTATTAAAATAAATTTTGATGGATACAAGTATATAAGAATAAAAATCCGAACTGGATACTGTTGTGAAAGAGATACAGGTGAGCAAAGGATAATGGTGATGTTATAGTATTATGTTGTAATTTTATTAAGATTTGAATGCAATGATAAATTATTTGTAAAAACGATTCTAAGCGAAGTTCAGTCAGATAATAATATAATATAGGTATTGAATTGATTTAAATTTGCACAAATTTACTAAAATGGCATTAGTCAATATTTGATGAAGTATTTATCAATCATTATCGCAATTAATTATTCAATAGGTAGTATAGGTATTAGTATTCTTCCCTTATATACATATAAAAACATTAACCATATTATTGATTATTTAATGTTTTTAACAAAATAATATTTATATCATATTAATTGACTGATTTAATCTTATGCTACTACTAAAGTACTAACTATTGTTGTTCTTTACCTCATTAGTAATTTATCGAATGTCCATCACTAATCTATACATATTACCTATATAATTCAATATACTATGTTCAGTATCGTTTTTTCGAATGTAATGATTTATCATTGCATTCAAATCTTAATCATATTACAACAGTGTTTCCCAACCTGTTTTATTCTACGCCCCCTTTGTAAATTTTCAAAAATTTCACGCCCCCCAACAATTAAAATTTTTTAAAAAAAGTTTATTTGGTTTAAAATATAGAAATAAGTAAAAATAATTTTTTTTTAAATATTTATTTAAGTTACAATGTAGAAAGTATAAAAATGTAGTTTATTTATTATTAATTATTAACGCAGATAACGAGTATTTAGCGATGAATGATAATCGACAATTATTAATTTTATAGTTTTTCCACATAAATGAAAAAAAAAATTAAAAAACAATGTATTTCGTAATGACTACTTGCGCATCCCCAGCAATATATTTACGCCCCCCTTGGGGGCATGCCCCCAGGTTGGGAATCACTGTATTACAACATATAACATCACAATTATCCTTTCCTCACCTGTATTCCTTCCACAGCAGTATCCACTTTAGCTTTTTATACTTTAAATAGTTATAAAAAAAAAAAAAAAAAAAAAACGTAAATGTAATAATTCATAATTAATTGGAAATGAGTTAAGTAAAATATATTTGAGAATTGAGATTCAATAAAAGTTTTATCGATTTTATTTAATATTGTTGTAAAATATTGAAGTATAAAAAGAAGTAAAATAATTTAAATATTGAGTTTACTCAAATTTCGACTATAAAAAAATTTAATAATTGTTTTTTTTCTAATATTTAGGAAATACGTTTACCAAAATGTACGTATGCAATAATAAAATTTGTAAAATACTTTTATTTAAATTTTTTGTCAATTTTATATAACTTTATTGTAAAATATTGAGAAATAATAATAATAAGAATCTGTAAATATTATATACCATAAATATCAATTTTACTAGAATTTTAACATAAAACACCTATAAAAAAATTGAGAAAAGGGATTTTTCTAATTTTGTTTATATCGTGTTAAGTAGTATGTGAATATACTTCAGTAAAATTTTCAGATATTAAATCCCAAAACTGTCAATTTTATCAATCATTATATAATTATATAAAAACGAGAATTCTATGAAATATTCAAAGTTTTATATTTTGTAGAAAAATTAACGTAACGGTTCCAAAATTTTAACACACATATATAGTACGAAAGTGAATATGCAATAAAATTTTCAAGCCTTTAACTTCAAAATTATCTGAGTTATCGTAAAATATTGAAGTGGAATTCGTCGAAATTTCAGTTTTCGTGAAAAATGCCGTTTTAGAGTTAATATTGAGAAATTCTAAAAATAACCTAAATAAAGTACCAAATACATCCACTTTTCCATCGGATACATACACTATTTAAGAAAATCTGAGCATTATTTCAGGTAGAAAGTCTACATACAAAAAAAAAAAAATAAAAACGAAAAAAAGATATACAACATTGTAAAACCCAATACATTCTTTGCTTCGCTCAGAATCTAAAATCTAAAAATCGTGGCCATTAACCCATCGAATTCCTAAAATTATAATAATACAAGAGACAAGACATTTAAATTAATTATTTTAACACTGATTATTATTTAACATTTATTTATAAATATACTCGTATAGTAGGTTCACAGATTTATGAAAATGTCTTAAAAGTTAAAAGGCAAGAAAATATCAACGAATATCGTTAAAGTTAGAGGATAAGCACCATAAAAGTTAAAATATTTTTACTTACGTTACGGGCAGATGGGTATAACTATAACAAAAGATCTTTTATCCGTCAGGCTAAAATATCATATCGTGTATGGGAGGCTAATGCATTAGATTATGAATAAATACTTATAATTACTCGTTATACTATTTATGGTTACATCTTACATACAAAATTAATATGCAAATAATATGTCTATTCTTCAACGATTTGAATCCGTTACGATGTTGGTAAAATTTATCTTTTATCTCTCGTTTGAAAACACGCGTTATTTATTTATTGTGTGAAGTATAGATAGGTCGATGTGTTGGTGTTTTAGCTTAAAATATAACAAAACAATACATCAATCAATAGTTATTAGTCATTAGTTTATTACTTTGTTAATTATACACGAACATGCGACTTTGTAATATTATGTGTATATTAGCGGGAAAATTTTTTATTTTGACATTCTACATAAAATTCTGAAGCATTACGATTTAATATCGAAAAATAAACTGGCAATATATTTATATAATAAATATATTAAAATAATAAGAATTATTGTTTACATTTATATTTTGTTCAATATAGCAAGTTATAGCCTATCCGGTCTTTTGATCCAAAAATTTGAAAATTTGATGCAATAAAAGCTAATTTACATTTGTTTTATTAATATATCTTATATAATAGTTTATTCAATGTTACATGATGGGTATTTAAAATTTAAACATTCAAAAACTGTATAATATTGATATTTATTTAATTTATAATTCGGTTTAATATAATTAAATCAACGATAATATAGTTAAAGTTAATAGTTGGATAATACCATACAAATTTTAAATTAGAAATATTTAACATTATACACTTTGCGGCTAATATATTATATATATTATGTACTCGTAATGAAACGTTTAACTCGTAAACTAACGTTTCATGAGAGTAAATGGGAAGTTTAATATGAGACTCAAGGACTATAATAATATAAAACTATAATAATGCTAAAAAGTACAAAAACAAAATTAATTACCCCCGAAAAATTCGTCGTCCAAATCTTCAAATTCAGCTTCTGACATAATTTCACTAATTTTCGTTTTGACTGTTGCTTGTCGTTTAACTGTAAACGTACTCATTGTTTTAGCCCAAGCAAGAAATGTAAGCTCCTGAGATGTAAAATCTGACGATCCCTTAACTACGGCTTCGGGTTGTGGTAAATCCGGAAGGACGTTCTTATCATTTTTGTTAGTGTTACAATTATTTTTTTGTTCAGTAATGTTATAATCAGTGTTTTCAAAACTTTCCTCTTGATTAATTTTTTCAGCATTAGACTTCTCGTAATTCGATTCCTCGTCTGTGTCAATTTCGTCATCTGTATCGTTATTTTCATCTGTGTCCATATCTTCATTGTCGGATGGTTGATCTAATCCCATCATGGAGACAATAATATTATGAATAATAGATTGATTATTGTCTACATTTATTTCACTTCCAATGGACGTTCTAAGTACGTTTTCCACATACATTAATTCCGGTCTTAGCAACGAGCGTGGAATATCTGGAGGCAAATCTTCTGGATTCATTTCGAGAATTTGCACTGAGGGTTGAAATTCTGGTATTTGGCTAAAAATTAATAATAAATATAATATTGAATTTTAAAATATTATACCGAGTTTCCCAGACTCCTATATATCGATTTATTCTTTGTAATATCTTTAGAAAAATGTATATATATACCTATATATAAATGTATATATAGGTTAAAATAATTTTACCCTTTTGTAATTTTAATCTTTTTAATTTGTATCAGTTATAACTAGCATTATTAATTAACATACTATATTAACTAATATCATAATTCATAATATATTTAAATTTGTTTATAATACGATAACGACGTAAAAATTATGATATATATTACGCAAATGAAAATAAATTTCATTTAGGTACTTATAAAATATAATTAATAATGTGTATAATGTTATATTATTAGTTCATTTTCACAAAATAAATCCATTTGAATAAAAAGTTAATAAAACACAAGATTTAAATTTCTGTTTTAAAAATATATTATTAGACTGTACGAGTATATTTCAAGATGAAATATACCAAGGCTATATACCTACCTACATGCTACATATAATGCGCAAGTAGGTAGAATTTATGAACAATTTTACTTTTAAATATGATCAAAACTTTTTATATAACGTATCTAATTTATTTTGTATAAACTGTAGAACATTTTCATTTCTTCAGAATTTAATTTAAACAAACTTTGTGAGATTTTAACTTATAACAAATAAAATTAATTCTTTTTTTTTTTAAGTAATTTAGTAAATAATTTAAATAATATAAAATTTAATTTTCTACAATTTAAAAAATAAATGAATATAATAACTTTGTCGAATAATTTTTATTATTTATTATGAGTAATTTTATTTTTAATAAATAAGTTATGGTTAAATATTGCATATTAAATGGTAATTATTTTTATTTGTTATTTAGTTTTTAAGAAATTAAGAACGGTATTTTATTGACTGATAAAGTTATAATTAACATTTAAACTTCTAATTTTTTTTGAATTTAAAATAGGTATATTTTAATTTTTAATTTAGTTATATAATTTTATAAAACTTACAATTGCTTACGAACGTATGGTTTAAAAATCCGCATGTGCCTTGTCCAAGGCCATTCCATGAATCGTTCCAAAACCTTTTCAGACGAGTCGTCGTTGCTCAACTTCCTAATAAAACTTGCATATTTGTTTAATATTTTATCCCACTTACGATTAAGTATCTCCCCTAGAATTTAAATTTAAATAATATATATCCGTTATTTTTTCAATAAAATATTTTCTTTTGTTACCTATGAATTATTAGTCAATATATATTTTTTTAGCAATATTTAATTATATAACCATATAAAATATATTTTTGAGTTTCTGACATTATATTTCAATAAATATAAATATAATTTATCTTATTAACTAAGTAAGCAATACTCATATTATTATACGAGTATATTAGTAAATATGATGTACCTACACAAATACACACGAATAAAATATTACATTAATGGACTTGAACTGTATAATATTAATTGTTTAAACTTTTAAAAAAGTATTAAAATTTCCTGACTGACGTATTCTGACTGACTCCAAACACAATATCTAATTGTGTGTGCACCATGGGAATACATTTATTTTATTAATATTTCCTCAAGCGACGTACTATAATATAAAATTTTTTTATACAATATGTAATTAATTTAATAGTCATAGCTTATAGACAAATTGTAAACTACAATATGATATTATGTCTATGTATATTCACATACAGACTACTCCACTATGGTTTTCAAAGAAATTGGATTAAACTATATTAAAGTGTTTACTGCTCATCCATAATACGATATAAAGATTATTTTGCTACAGATTTGAAAAAAACCGAAATATGATATCCAAACTGTATAAAATATAGATTATTAGTGACCCTGCAGCTAAAAGATATTCGATATTTTTATTCGCAGAACAAATCATTTGTTTATTTTTGGGATAAGAGAATAATATTATTTTATTGTATATAACAAACATCTATAGAAATAAAATACTTTGACATAGTTATTTTTTCACAAATTTACTTAAAACATAATAGAAATTAATATTATAAAACTACATAGTTTTTCATCCTGCTCGTATTTCCTTCTAACGAAATAATATGCTACTTCATATCTGGCTGATACAATCACATTAGGCCTCGAGGGTCGAAGATGGTACTTAGTTCACTAGAACATTATAACAATATTATAAATTATAATAATATAATATAGGTTTATAAATTATAATGTTTATATACGAGTAATAGCATGTTGAAATTTATATTATATTGAATATAATATTATGAAGGAAACTATACATGAAAATGTATATATTAATATAGGTATATATAAACTTGATCATGGAAATTACAACTTTCAAACGTATGGCTAGAAAAAACATTCAAGTGTCTATATTAGTATATTACATATAAGAGTCGTAAAAAGCAAATGATTATAGTATGTTATTTAAAATTTAAATATAATATAATTAAATGTTTTTTTATTATTATTATTATTATTATTATTATTATTATTATTATTATTATTATTATTATTATTATTATTATAACCATAAGTCTATAACAATTTATAATTTATATCAACAATAACTTATCCTATTAAAAACACACTTAACATTATTAATATCAACAATTCAACATTGACTATATAATTATTATATAAATTGATAAACATAGTGAAATATAATTGCTTATGAACCGTTTAAAGTAAAAGCACTTAACTTTAAAAGTCTAAAAGCTAAAAGGTTAAATCCTATTATTAATAATGTATTTTAATTTTAAATTAAGTATAAATTATTTTATGTTTTTAAGTCGGCAAACTCAATTATAACAATCAAACTGAAATACGTAAACACGTATTAAGCATATTATATTAAAATAAATAAAGACGAATAATTTATAATAATATTATAATGATAAGTGATAGGCGTTAAGTAGAAAGCATGAAATATATAATTGTATTTAATAATATTATATAATTGATTAATGGAATCTATTTTTGCTGTTTTTGAGATCACTTTAAGCGTTTAAGCTGATAAGGTTGGATGAAATTAGATTTATTTAATCTGACTCTCATGGAGTTTAAAATATTTTACTTTTTTTTTTAAACATAATGCATTATTATTTTTATTACATATAAATAAAGAAAAAATATACCATAAAATTAAATTAAAGATTACTAAAAATAAAAAAACAAGGTTAGGGATATTGCGGTGTGGAAGGGATATAGGTGTAAAGAGGATAGTGTTGAATTTTGATTACAATTTGAATTCAATGATAAATCATTGCATTCGAAAAACAATTCTGAGTGAAGTTCATTAGGTAATATATTATACCGATTAAATTTTTTACATTTATCAGTCTTTACGTTCAATAAAAATAATTTTACTAAAATTTCAATTTTAAACACCTATAAAAAAGATCGAGTCTTGAGATTTTCCTAATATTTTGGAAATTCGTCAAGATATATTATGTCAGTGTGCTTCAATAAAATGTTCAAAAATTATCTAAATTTTTTAACTTTTCTATTAATTTTTATTGTAAAAGTATTGAGAAATGATAAGAAAAATATTCGTATAGATTCTAAGAGTTTTGTTTATCTAAAAATATCAATTTTAAACAGCTATAAAAAAAAAAAAATTGAAACTTGGGATTTTCTAATATTTTTCTATGATGTTATGTAATATATGTAAGTATACTTCAGTAAAATTTTCAGACCCAGACCTTAATGCCCAAAATTGCCAATTTTATCAAACACTATACAAAAACTATAAAAAAGAGAATTTTACGAAATATTCAAAGTCCTATACTATATAGAAAAATTAACGTAACGTTCGTTTCGCTCAGAATCTAAAAACTAGTGATAGAAAGATATTAATATAATGTATTATAATTATTTAGGTATTTTATATTTAGTTTAAATATAAAATAAAATAAATACCTATGTAAGTAATATAAATTATATCAGTAGATTCCAACTAGAGTACCCCGAAATTATTTATATTATGAAAGAATCTTATATATTTTTTTTATTATTTTACAATTAATAAAAAAGAAATATTTTTTATAAAAGTTAGGTATATCATGTGTATTTTTGGTATTAATGTAATAAACAATGAGTGCATATAAAATAATAAAATATATACTATTATATACTATTTTAGTATTATATTACTAATATAAGATACCTCCATTGATTAAATATAAGTATTATTTAATCAATGATACCTCTAAATTTTTAGAAAATATTCAGTGGCCCCGTGAGTTAAAAAAGGTTGAATTATATAATTAATAGGTAGGTATATATAAATATAGAATTTTCATAAATTTTCAGAACTTAAAACTCAAAATGGAAATTATATTAACCAATATTAATAAATAAATTACAATTTTTTAAATAAAATTTGAATATAAAACAATTGGAAGTAGGACAGTAGGAGTTAAAAAATTCTATAATTTTAATATTTTATCACGTACGAATTTGTCAAATATCTGTGTGATACTAAATATAATTATTCAAAAGAAAAAATTAATTTTGACATTTTGTATTTATC
This sequence comes from Tetraneura akinire, assembly GCA_021307375.1. Classification (NCBI taxonomy): domain Eukaryota; kingdom Metazoa; phylum Arthropoda; class Insecta; order Hemiptera; family Aphididae; genus Tetraneura; species Tetraneura akinire. The sequence goes on from JAIUCT010000011.1 coordinate 3,876,994, forward strand.
TATTTATTTTTAAATTAAACTTGAACATTTGTAGTATTTTATAATTATTTATTAAAAAAAAAAAAAAAAAAAAAAAAAAAAAAACAGATCACAAAATTATTAATATACAATTTTTATTTGGTATACGCTTATAATATATATCGACTACTATATTATTGTCATTCTTAGCACTCACCAAACACTAACTTTGTTCAACTCGATGGTACACTCAAAAAGCATCAGCACCATATTATATTTAAAATAATATTATTTATTAAAAAAATAATTGAAATCAATTTCGTGGTTTTTCTGCTGTTCTGGCACATTTAAGTATATGTAATTACATCTTGCAACTTAAAAATCTTACTCGTAAATTAGAAAAATTAAATATTAACTAGATGAAATTATCTACTCGATACGTGACAATTAAAACACTTTTATTATCTTAAAATAAATACATAAAAAAACATTTGTAAAACTAATGTTTTATTCGCTTCGCTCAGAATCTAAAATATAATTTAATTTTCGTGAGCATAATATGCGAAAAAATTTAGTCGTATATAGTGTACGATTAATTATACGAGTACATATATACGTTATAAGTATAAGTTATAAGTATATCAGTATATGACGTATAGTGTAAGCAACAATTTGTTTATTAATATTATTTGAATTAAGGTTAGATATAAGAAAAATATCGAAAAATTATGTACGATATTATCTTTTTGAATACACATAATTAAATAATACACAAAAAATATATATTATATACCTAAGTATACTCGATTTAAAATCAAATAAAATTTGCTTAATTCATATAATAATATATAACATATAGCTATAAATCTTTACATAAAATCATATAATAGAATAATAATAATACTATATTCGAATTGTAAATTATATTTATTTTTATTTTCTACTGATTGATAAACAATAACAATATCAATAAATAATGTAAAGTAAAATAAAATTATAATTAATAATAACCTATAATATTTAATCAATTCATAAATATTATATTTTTATCAAATTAAATAATTATAAACATATATTAATTATTCGTAATTACTAATTTTTATGATTAAAATAGTTTACCTTTTATACCATTCATCTCCTTACTAATGACTGTACTGAAAATTTTGTCCCTAATATTTTTGTTATTAAAATCTTTATTATCCGGATTGTAAATCGGAGGATATCTACTGACTAAATTTATTAATTTTTCTACGTCTATTTTCATGTTTTTTTTTTTTTTTTTTTTTTTATTAATATTTTATTATTTTAATTCAAGAATGAATAGAATATAGAAAACGAATTGTAACGATTGAAAAAAAGTTCAAAATATTTTTATAGTTGCGTATGATTTTCGTTGACTGGATGTATGAATTCTTGGTGGCTGCTGAACGTCCGCCGGCAAACGTGCTTGGAAGTACACTGAGCAGCCGAACGCCGAAAGCTTGAAAATGTGTGAACTTTCGATAAGGCAAATACTAATGTAAACGTTTGAATTTGACGTACGCAACTACGCACTTTATTGATTATTTTCGTTCATCTAACATAAACTCAATTGAACAACAAGTTTGGCTCAAGCAACAAGCTATATTGTACTTCGTAAATAAAATAATTATAAAGTATATAATAAAAATAATAATACACATTTATACTTAATATACAAAATTTTGTATGATATTCGTACTTATTTTTAAATCATTTTTTTTATTAAAATTTATAATTAGAGCGTAATTTTTAAGTCTTTATTAAGTCTTTCTGTTTAATTTTTTGTTAAAAAATCGTATTGTATATTATTACATATATAAATATATCTTGTAATATAAGTAATAATAAATAATTATATAATACGCGATGTTCATTGAAAACGTACACGAGTGTAAACAGTAACGAATTCATTTGAAACAATCAAAGGATGAGAACAATTTACTTTATAGGTATTGATAATATATGTATAGTAACTTCGATTAGGCAAAATTTCAAATACTTAATTATAATATAAACGTTATTACAATATAATTATTAATTAAACTAATTTATAATTAAAATGTGAAATAGATATAAATATAAGTGTAATTCATATAAATATATTCGTATTATTATCGTTAAAATTAAGAAAATATATTATCTTTTTTCTTGGAAAATTATAAATAATATAAGAGTATTATTAAAATATCATTTATAAAAGAATATTCATATTCAAATAATTAAATCGTTATACATATATTATAGCTATTGTATACTAACCAAATATAACGTATAGATATTATTTATTGATATAAAATACATTTTTATAAAATGATATTCATTTCCTTTTGAACAATATTAACATTAGTACATTACATCCCATTTTCGTGGAAAATATCGTTTTTTGTAGATTTTTGCTATTACGTTTTATTTGAACATACAAATCGACAAATCGCCCCATATAAAATAAATCTACAAAGTAAATATTTGTTTTTAGTTTTGAAAGATTCACTTGAATTTTATATATTTTTATTTTTTAATCTCGAAGAAATCGAAGAAACTGTGTATTGATTTCATTGAATAAACCTCTATTAATTCGGGCTTTTCTTTAAAATCTAATTTATTTCTATACAAAATTAGCAATATAATTTCAATTAAAAAATCAGTAAATAAAGATAATAAAGAGAAACTACTATAAGTTTCAGACATTTCGTGCTTACTGACCGACAAAGGTAATTATTCAGTAAATCGATTAGGTTAAATAAATATTAACAAAAGCATTTATTTAAAATAAATAACAGCAATGATTAAATATAATTAATTAGATAAACATTATTCAATTTGTGCATATAATTTTTTTTTTTTATATCTATACGTAGAAATAGGTATAAAGATATTAAATTATATTATAATGTAATTGATATTTTTTTTTTTTTAATTATGGATACTATAGATATTTATGTTTTTACATTTTTTTATTGAGTATATGTATGCAACTCCATTTGGGTGAGATTTCTCAACGATTCATTATCCTAAGAACAGATATACAAAAGTTTTTAGCGCATAAAAAATATATTTGAAAGTTAAAAAATATTTTGTAGGAAAATCACATGTTTTAGGAATATATTGAAATTTTATTTGAAAATTGCACAAAAAATTGTAACGGTTAATAAAAATTGCATAAGTTGTGGCTTCTCTCAGTTTCTACCTCCCGAACGAAAATACAAAAACCATCCATTGATTATTAGTTATTACTAGGGCTCGGATTTATATTATGTAAATACATACATACATGTACTCGTATATATTTTTACGGTGACTTGATAAATTAATTTAGGCAAGTGATAAATTCGTTTCAAGAGATTTCCAATGAAATTAACTATATTTTATTTTACATATTTCTCAATAATTCCATTTTTTTTTTCATATTTCAGCAATTTATTCATTTACGATTTATTATTTATTAATACACAATATAAATATTTTTTAAAATTTCTTTTATTACATTTCATTCTATTATTAATTATTATTATTATTATTATTATTTTTTTTTTTTTTTTGATAATGCATATTATGAACTTTTGAGCACATATTTATGTACATATTTTTGTTCTATAAATACATAGTTTGGTTATATAAAATATAAATACATATAATAATATAAATCCGAGCCCTAGTTATTACTTGTCATAAAAACGTTATTTTTATAAAACATGAATACTCGTATAATTATTATTCATTCAAATTTGTTTAATTCATGAAACTTAATTTTTAAATATTGTAACTGTGTGCTACAATAATACAGGCGAAAGGAAAAAGTTTATTTATATTAATATTACTTTTTTTTTTTAACATTGTATAATGTTCATCTCGTAATGTTGAATATTAATTTTATTGTATTAAGTATACAATTTATTTATTATTATTTTTTTTTAATATACTAAAATAATAAATAAAATATTCATTACATACCAATACAACATCAACTAGCAAGTATAATTTAAGTAATTTTTGAATGATTGGAATTAACACAACTATCTCAAAAATTTTTATAAATAATATAATTACTTTTATTTTATTTTTATTTATTTATTTATTTTTTGTATTTAATACAGTAGTAAACAATAATATATAAATATCATATATTTCCACAAAAAAAAAAGAATATTTATACATATAATAAAGATTGTTTTGATGAAATAATTATGAAACATATAAACATCTTATTTTGTGGATTTTAAACGCATATAAATCCGATATTTATTAATATTTCGTATATTGTATGTTCAAGTAGGCGTATCGAAATTACAATAATTATTGATAATAATATTATACCATATTGTATGCTTAGCATGGGGTAAATAGGTATTATGTATATATTTATTAAAACAAGTCAATGTTTTTCAGTTCACACGATAATGTGATCAAAAACATTTTCCCTATTTTTAATATGAATTTTTAAAAATCAACTTTTTTTTTATACGTATGGAATTGGACGTATGGTAATTCTTATTTATTTTGAAGGTACCCACACTCGATCGGTTTTCAATGACGCTGTTGAACGATGAAGATATATTATTTGATCGCGTACATTGTGAGACGCACGTATATGGGTTATATCGTCGTGTGTAAATAATTTATAAAATCTTAGAATAAAGAAAAAGGTTCGACTCTATATAATCCAAAGTGCGTACCACTATAAAACGTATTCCGATCTAATCATTTCTAAACGTTATTTATATAGAAACGTAATGTAGTTTATATATAAATTCTAAAGGGTTTATGTAGTTGCCTAATGTGAAAATAGTAGCACACAATAATGTACCGTATAATAACATTATATAGGTAGGTATAGTAATAATATTATTGTAGACGTGTCGAACGTGACGCGTATTCTATGCAATAACATGTTTAACCGCATCTGCAAATATATACGAAATACAAAAACAAATAATAATAAATTAGGTACTTTGGAAAAATAAACTCCTTAAAAATGTAATAATCGTGTGTTTCACGCACGCAGTCAAACTACTGGATGGAAATATACGGAATTACATCCGGTCGACGACATCCTCATATACCGTATACACATACACATATATATATATATATATTATATTTTTAAAAACTCTCGAAGCCCATCATATAATAAATTGTATGCGTGCGCGCGTCAGGACGACCCTTTTGAGAGTATCGCAGATGCGCGTTATATTATAATAATATACAGGCTATTATATACATATACGCAGGTCGAATTTATATACATATATATGTAACCATATATATATATATATAACCATAACCATGGTATATAACCAGCTCTCCAACTTTTTTCCCTTCTGTCCCGTCGGAATTCCCGGCCGCCATCGCAATATTATCATCGTGCCTGGATCCTTTTATGTCGACAGTATTTCCAGCCATTATGTATGCAATAATAATAATTATATATACCTACCTACTATAAAGGACCCGGTAGTTTTCCCGGACCCGTCTGATCCGAGGTAACGGAGGATTTCATGATTGGAGGTGAAAAACTGAATATATAATATTACCTATTATATGCATATATACAGTTCACCGTTCGTATTAGTATAATACGCATATCGCAGACTGATATAAAGATATATTTTATAATTATAATATTATCTATTTGTATTATGTGTAATACGTAGAGGTTGGATTTATGTCGGTATATACGTTTACGCGTTTAAAACCCTCAAAATAAGATGTTTTTATGGTCCATAATTTCATCAAAATAATCTTTTATGTGCATAAATATTATTTTTTGGAAATGGAAATTATTAAAATGTATTAAATACTCCCCACATCGAATTTAAAAAAAAAAAAACGAATAAAAGTAACAATTTATAAATTATACAAAATATTTAAGATAGTTAATTCGAATCATTAACAAATTATTCAACCTATATACTTGATGCACTGATGTGTTTTTGGTATTTAGGATTATTTTTATAATTAGATATAGGTACTCAAAAATAATAATACATAAATTGTATACTTAATACAATAAAATAAAAGCGATATTTTTAACATATAAAATATACAATATTTAACTTTTCCTATTACGATTTTACTTGTATTAATGTAGTAGCACATATATAGTTGTCTGAAATTCAGTTTTACGTAATCAAAAAATTTTAATTAATTTCTTTAACCTTCAAATATGTTATGCGCTAAAAACTTTCGTCGGAAGAGAATATTATCGTCGAGAAAGCTCATCCAGTTGAAGTTGCGTACACTCGGTAATAATATGTAAAACCATAAAAATCCGGTACCAGACTAATACGTTTGTTTAAAGCCATAAAAATATCTGTATATTACTACGGAAAAACGTATCATTTTATAAGGCCACATTAAGGTCAAAGTGTGTCATATAATATTTTGGTATCCCATGATATATATTTAGGGATGCCGTGTGTATATAGACTTTGCCTTAACTCTGAATTTGGTCAATATATTGTGTATACTATGATACTATGATACTATGAAGGACAAAACATTACATATAAAATATAATAACGAATTTTTTTAATTTTAAATTATTTATATTTTTTACACGTTATAATATATTATTTTGTAAATTATTATTATTTTATATACTCGTATATATAAATATATTATTTTACGTTTTCGTATTTTATGCACGTGTCTTATTAATTATTAATTTTTATATTAGTATACGTAGACTTGAGGTTATATTAAGATCGCGGAAGTGCGGAACTGTTCCTGCTTGCTCAACGCACGAAAACAAATAATAATAATAATAATAAATTAATAATAATATTATGTCCCTGAACATGTTTACGTGAACGTACAGCATAGGTTTAAATCATTTATTACACGAAACTGTTTACTATATTCTATATTATATACAGCGTAAAAATATAAATAACAAATAAACAAACTCTTTTAATAAAATAGAATTTTTTTTTAATTCTATACCTATATTAATATTTATATTTATTATTTTATTATACATAAAAATTTACACGCTACATTGGATACCGATCGATTTTTCACACAAAATTACATAACAAAACGAATTTTCTTTCATTCGATCGATGTTATGAAGCAATAAGAATTTTGAAAATTGAATCAAAATCAATGCATGAAGTATACTTGAGATCGGTCAGGCCACATTTTGAATTAAACTTAAATATTATATTTTTATTTTTTGAAATTTTAGTAATTTTCGTTTTTCTATATATTTATATATTATTAATATAATATACCTGTATAAACAAAAAAATTGAAAAAAATTGAAAAAAATTGAAAAAAAGTCCTTTGAGGCCTTGACCGATCGCAGGTAAACTTATTGCTAAATTTGAATCTGAGCTTATTCATCATAACTTCTGAGAACGTTCTAATTATATTTACTGTTTAATTATACGAGTAACTATGTAGGTACATCAAATATTAAAATTACATAGAACTATATTATTTTTAATAAATTACAAAATTACATTAAAAACTATAAATACATTTCAATCCACACAGAAACCTCCTTGGAGTAATCTTTAAAACTATATTTTTCGTAGTGATAATATTAATATTATGAATTGTATTTTTAAAAGTCAAATTTTATTTTCAAGACTTAAAATAAGTTAAATAGTTATTTATTATTATAATTTTGAAACTTGTTTTAAAAGTCAAGAGGGGCAATGACCGTTCTAAACATTTTAATGGGGGCAGTCGCCCCTCTCAATTTACGCCTATGGGTTCATAGTGAAACATTTATGCTCTTGGAGTTTCCAACAATATAAAAATATTACACTCACACCAATTATTTACTTGTCACACAACAAAAGTGCCTAACACAAAAAAAAGCTATAAAAATTGCCCAAATATGATTCCTATGAAACTGCTGGTACCCAAGACCTTTAACGTTTGTTAATGCATATAATTATTTATTTAATTATTTATATGATAATTGAAAATACCACATAATAATTTATTAACTATTTAAATATATTACATTACGTGTTATGTATTCCTATATAAGGAATTAAATTTGTAAATAATACTATTAAATCGTTTTTAATAGCAATTCACAAATACAGTTTAATAAGTAGTGTACTTAAAATTGTCTTAATGTATATAAAATAGCCTATGAATATACCTATATATATATATATAATATGCCTATAATAATGTTATTTTTGCCTATCTACTTATATAGGTAATTATTTACTAATTTGTTCTTATATTATTGTCACTTATAGCGTACACGATTTACATTAATCAAAAAAGTTAATATTATGAATAATTTACTGTAAATTAAAAAAATTTATATAAAATTTGTATCATTATATAATTATAAATATACAGCTATATTACGGATATATATATAATATGTATTATGTAAGGCGATATAATATACTATTTTTGTATTATTTGTATTACTGTTCAAAATGATTTTCCATTCAGTAAATACTAAATGAGCGATTTGTTTTTATATTATTATTATAAAATGTGAAGAAATTTAGAATTAATAGTAAATTAAAAAGTCAAGAAATATAAATATATTATGATAAAATAAATATGTAAGGGAAATTTAAGTATACCTAGACTTGGCGTAAATTAAAATACATATATAGAAAAGAGGAATGAATAGAATATTGTAATTTACACGAATTTTACATAAATTTACTACTCTAGTACTCTCCTCTATTTTAAAATACAGATGATATAAATAATAAATAGTATACTCATTTGTTGTAATATGTATTATATAACATGTTATAAATACCTGTGTTTATATATGCGGTAATTTGAATTCTACATTGAAAAATAAAATAAAAACTTTAACTCATTACGGATTTTTTTTTTTTTTTTTTTGAAAAAATATAATATTAAATAAATAGTTATATCAAAAAGTTGCGAATTTCTGTATATAATTCTTCATATCGCGCGAATTCTTTGGATGAAGCATTGATGAAGTCTTCTTGTGAACTCATGACCGTGCCACCGTGGTGAGAATATACGCAACAGCTCGAGTATGACGTTCTGTTCGTGGTTATTATACTTATAAGCCATTGACTTGCGTAGAATCCATTGTTATATTATGTGTTCTAGACTATAGACGACTTAATTGTTTTTATTAATCAGTCCCTATATACGAATCACACATCCTGTAATCGTGAGAAAAAGTGTAGGTGTGAGACGATTTGATAAGATTATACTACTATACAGTAACGTCTCTGATGTAAACTATAATATTGTAAATAACGAGTAGGTATTACACATTATTATTATATAAACTTATAATATTGCAAACTTTAATTTTAAATTCGAAATAATAAAGAAATAAGAACCTCTATTGATTTTATACCCATGTATATGCGTTTGTTTTGTTTAGTTTAGGTTTTTCTAATGTTATTTCAAATATTTTCGCTCGCTTATTGATTGGAAATTAAATACAGATGGCCGAACTTTTCGAAGAATTTTTCGTTTATTTTATCGTGTATTTCATGGATGTTCAAAATCATGTATACCGTTATTTATTTTACAGAATTAAATATTTCTATATACCGTGACGTACCTAGAAATTCTTTTCGGGGGGGAGGGAGGGGGAGAAACAATATTTATTTAAGTAATAATTTTGACCTATATAATATAATACATATGCAATATACTCGTACATATTAATATATTCATTTTATATTTATTTATTATTTTTATATTCATTATTAGTTCACAGTTATATTCACAGTATACAAGATAGATAGATATAATGAAATTTTATACATAACTTTGGCGAATGAACATTAAATAATATTAAACATATAAATTGTATAAAAATATTTAGCATTACGATTTTTCTAATTTCGATAAAATTTGGATGGGGGTAAACACCTAAACTCCATTTAGACACACCCTGCTTCTATACGTATAAATTATTATATTTATTATATTTCAATCATAATATATATGTATATAGTATATGATTCAATGGTTGAATCGATTGTTTGAAAATATTTATAATTTTCTATTACTCAGTTTGAGTATTTATACGTATTTAGGTATTGTAATATTGATAATTGATATACCTATTAATTATGGTGAAACATGCTTGTTAAAAAATGTTTGACTTAGTAAATTATTACTATATTTCTGATACTTTTATATCGTATATCACATCACTGTTGTATAAATTGATACAATATATTATGTAAAACACACATGCAATATCATAAATATTTATAACGTTATGTTATGACAGTATGACACATTTATTTAAACGTCGGTAGGTACGTCATACCGTACAAAAAATTAAAAGAGAAAAACAAAGTAAACTGTGTGTATAATTAGTATTCGGTATACGACACGTTGAATAGTGAATACTATATTGTGTCCTATATGAGTGTATATATTATAATAATTTTTGCTTTCGTCCAGAGTACGAAAATGATCTAATCGGTTTTCGCTGAATTCGTTTTTTATTTTTCACGGACGATTTAACCGTTTCATACCTATATTATATACATATTATTATTATATATACTCGTAGTATACTGATGACGTAATGAACGTCGGTCATCCTCATCAATATGACGAATTTTGTATAATTACAAAATATATTATAATAAAATCGTTTTGTTCGTATTTATTTGATTTAGGGGGGTGAAATAACAAATCAAACGGAATAAATTATAAAATTAAATAAAAAAATATTGCATTGTTAATTCCATAAATTCTTAAATAAACGTGTGCCCCATAATAATTTATTCGTTATAAAATAATATTAGGGTATATACTTACGCACTGAGTAAACTAAACATTAAAACAGATAATAAATAATTAATAATTAACTAATAATTAATAAGAGAGTTCTGTATTATAATAGTTTTGTAATATAAAAAAAAAGATCAATAATTTATGCGTGTTCCATGCGTATTATATTTAATTCAATCGAGGCAAACATATGGCCCCGAAGTATTTTGTGATCTCGGAACTCGGACGTACGCACTACTATGAATTGTATATTATAATATATCCCGCGTCACAAAAACGTCGGGAATTTCATAAAATATGTTTTCAATTTGCCGTCTTCGCAAAACCATATACTTCCCTCGTCTTATTATCATATTATTATAATATTAGGCGTTGGGCCTTGGGGTAACACAAAAAATACAAAAAATAAAATACAAGTAAAAAAAATCGAATAAAAATTGCTTTCTGTCTCTCTCTTTTTCACTATCGACGGAAAACCGTTTCCAAGATTTCCCGACAGCGTATACTCGCGAATGTATAACGCGGCGTTGTATGGAGGAATTATAAATGATAACACAAATGATAAAAACAAATAAATAAAACGTTTCATACGGTAAAATGTGTTAACCGTGTATTATACCTATATAATAAAATAATAATATAATATTATTATCGTGTTCGACTGTTCGGAACGTCATTATCGCACAACGCGTATTGTTACGTGCGCTCGGGGACAACGCGCATATGCGTGCGTCCGGTCCTCCACTCTGAGTGTATGAACGACGGTATTATTGTTATAACCACTCTGGTTATAATAGTATGGTACCTATATAGTATTATATAATATAGATATATAGATATATATATAGTCTCGTACGGTTTTGTTCCCCTCCCAAAACGTATATGAGAGTGAATAATAAAAAAAAACAACCGTTGCCGCCGTCATACGCGCACGACTTCGTCAGCGACTTGTATGCCAGGGGCGGCGGTTGAACGACGACAAAACCCACCTGAAAAAAAAAAAAAACAGAAAAAAAAATAGTAAAACCAGACCCGATGAGACACGACCGCCGAACGCAGCGCGCTCACAAATCCGCAACGGTCGCGTCCGCGTGCGTACACGTTACGCGTTATTATAATAATATTATAAACGACGGTGTACGGACGTTGCTCTCTGCGGTCCGGTTCGTTTCGTATCGGTTGTAGTTGCGGTAATAATAACAATACACTGTAATTATATTAATATATTATTATTATTATTATTATTGTTAATATTATTTTCCTCGTAACGGACACGACGTGTCGTCGTTCTCGTCATGACGTGGTGATCATGCGACGGCCGACACGATGCTCTGCAACAACCGGTCATCGGTGCGGCGGTTGTTGAAATTTCTGCTGACCGTGTTACTGCTTTGGCACCGGCACACGTGCGCGGCCAATCCGCAGAACACACCGGCGGCGACCATCGCCGAAGACGTTGCCGCCGCGCCGGTGGTGGTGCACAAGTGTTGCGGTCCGAACGAGGTCATCAGCGCCGACAAATGCCTGAGCACGGAGAACACGAAAATCGCGCCGTGGATGCCGGAATTCACGGAAAGCCGCGAAGAAGACGCGGCGGCCGGACAGAAAACGTTGCCCCTCTCGTCCGTCCGTTACAGGTGAGAGATAATTATCGTATAATAACACGATCGATTTATACGGTATTGGTAATTTAATATAATATAATATGTATTTAGTACCTATCTATAACAGTACGCGATTATAATATTTTGTCAGTTCGACTAGCTTTTTATCTATAATACGTGAAACGTTACACTATATACTATGGTCACGTATGTATGGATATTACGTCGATTATTACGTTATAAGGTAACACATGGTTTTTTTTTTTACGAATGCGATATGTAGTAGGAAAAAAACGAAAATTTCGTATTACGTACGACGAGATTAATAACTGTTATACGTTTAATGATTTTTGTACAAGACGAAATTTCGATCTTCCCGTAAATACTTATCATAACAACACGTAAGTAAAGTATATTATATTAAAGAATAATTGAATAATGTGTACATAAAAATACGAAACGTTCGACGCATAATATTATCATTTGGATCGATCGGTTCGGTTACGACGGTAACGACACCACGTTACGATGTTCGGATACTCGGATGACGATAGTCGTTATTATATAATGCATTATGGGTGTATTATGGATATCCTATATAATGCATAATATTATATATTGTACTCGATGGCCAAACAAAGCGCTTGTATTATTATTTTGTATAATATTATAATATATTATATATACGTGCCTATTATATTATCGCTCGACGTCTCACTTCCACGCTCCGTTTGTGCGGAATTTTAATTTTTTTATTTTATTTTATTTTATTTTTTTTTTTTATCATCCTGTCACAGGTTTGTCGGATAACTCATCGTTTTAGCGCGGTAAATATCATAAAATTATATATTATGTTTCTGTAGAAGTATGTCCGTCACGTTGCATATCGTAATAAAAATTGCATTGATTAAACGTACGTGGATAGCAAACGCAGTACGCGGTCAAAATGTACCAGAGAATATACTAAGACGTATTAAGTTGTATTGTACCTACAGATATCATATTTAAATTATTTTCTTATCCATATCAATACCGTGTACCCGACATGTAAACTTCCGAATCTCCTATTATAGTATTGCAGTTGTTGGCTACGTTTAATAAATGGTATTGGTGTATACAAGACTCATCCGCGACGTACATACCTACGCAACCGGTTTTCGTAAATCCTTTCTCCTCTCCGTTCGCATAATAATACATTATATGAGATTATGAGTACATCGTCATCGCGATGCTGTGGACAAATGGACAATAATAAACTACGAACGCATAAAATAATTTTATTGTGTATAATTATAATATGTCGCATCCACTTGATGGGGAAATCTTTCATGTCACGAACTGGATATCCATTTCATGAACTTCTATCATATCGTGTTGGCCATTTTTAAGTTCATGTTGTAATGCATATAAATTTTATCCGTTTCATGAAACGGAAACCATTATTTTACACTTTGTATAATTTATTATAATATTATACTTCAAGACCATTTTATGTGCAACACAAATTATTTTAAGTAAATGCAAATATGCTGAAATAAAGTAATTTAATATATTATTTATTTTTAATGAGTTGTTATTACAATTTAATGAATTATGACAACGACAACTATACTATTACATTCAATTGATCACTTAAGTATTCATTTACTTTATTACATAGTTACATTTACTAAAAATCATTTACTTAAATAATTTTAGTTCTACAAATAATGGTCTTAAAATGAAAAATTATAAAAAATTACACAAATAGTGTAAAATAATGGTTTCCATTTCATGAAATGGATAAAATTTGTATCCATTAGATAAACTTAAAAATGACCTAAACGATAATTTGATGAACGATTTCACCAAGTGGATGCGACATGTATTATATATGCAAACGAAATCCGAATGTATACTTATAGGTACCTACATCTTATGTGGGTATAAGTTCAATATTAATATGCAAGTTACAGACAACAAAACGCAGAAAAAAAAAAGAACAAAAAATTAAATTAAAATGTATAAATAATTAAAAAAAAAAACGTGATTGTTATACAAGTATGTCGTCGATTGTCTTAATATTTATTACGCAAACTTATAATTTCATATTAAATCGTAGCCTCGTATAGGACGCGCGTGTCATGTTATGTTCTTTGAATTTCGAAAATTAACCGACGCCGACAGGTATTATAATATATAATATTATAATAATTATAATTTAATAACATTATGTGTGGGGTAGACGATGTCAACACCGTACAAGCCTGCACGGTTTTCTATTAATTTCGAATAAACCACAAACGGATTTTTAATCTCAACGCACACGACATAATAATAATAATACCTATGTATAATAATTTTATGTTATAATTATACCGATTCTGAGATTCTGATTCACGCGGAGGGTATAATATTATGTTTGATAAACTTGGTATAGTCTTTCATTTTTCCGACCATTTTCACCAGTATTAATTTTAATAATGTTTTTGTAGGTATACTTAAAACGACTATTCTAAAAAAAAAAAAAAAAAAACAATTTATTCGAAAGTTGTTTATAACTTGTTTAATTAAAATTTTAATTATTATTAAAACTTTTGCGCTAGAGGTTATTGTGTTCTGTTTGAAATATATCGTCATCACTATTGCTCGAATTTATAATATGTAAATACATAATTTTACAGTGACTAGATAAATAAATTTAGGCAAGTGATAAATTCGTTTCGAATGATTTATAATATAAAATGAGCTATATACATGATAATAATATGATGTTACGTATTTTTACATATTTTTACATATCTCTCAATAATTCAATTTTTTACTGCATAATATTTAAACAATATTGATAATATTACGATATTATAGGATTGTATATTTTGCCAACCGTATAATAATCCTATATAATTTCAACGATCCAAAAGTATACGCACGAAATAATTCTAGTCATTTTTCCATATTTTCATTTTTTTTTTCTACATAACTACCTATAAAATGTAAATATTTATTACATATTATAATATATTTACATATTTTATCTTTTTAAATCTGATCGTTTAAACCGCCGAGGTAACATGGGGATGTATGATCGTTGTAATTTTATAAACAAAAAAAAAAATAAAATAATATATTTTGCCGATATTAGATAATTTAAATGTATATATCTATCTGTATATTACATTATTATTATTTCAGTTTTTGCTTTTTTTCCATTTTGTCATACTGTCTCGGCTCTCGGGCTTAGTTTTTGAAATTTACAACACAATTTATATTAGTGTATTTTTTGTGTATAAAGGCAGTTTTTAAAAAATGATAATTAAAATATATTTTAAAGCTATAATAATGGTCTTTTTTTTTTTATTATTATGGGACACAACGTCAACGTGTCCTGCGCACTTTTCATATTTTATTCGATCGATTAATAAAATAACTTATATATGTTTATACTTATACCGTCTTTTTACATGTAAGTATACATACAGGATACGTTTTAAAAAACAATTATATTCGTATATTTTATACAACAATATAAATAATATCATACTCTATAAAAATATAGTATTTCTAGGAAAATTAATTTTACAAATATTGTTACAGGATAATAAATATAAAAAAATATAAGTACTATAAAAATAAAATAACATAAATCATCATAATAATATTATGTTATGTAGGTAATACCATTGAGTATATTAATTTTATATAGCACTAAAACTATATAAAATAGGTATAATATACTCAATATTAATACGATCAATAGTTAATATTTTAATACTTTATACAGCTGTATAGTCGTATAGATAATGTTTTTTATTATTGTTTAAATCACCAACTAATAAGAAACGTGGAATAATAAAATTTCACTGTTTACGAAAATTGATTGTAAAAAAAGATTTTTAAATGTAATTATTCTCGAGTAGAGTTTGATTTAACACGCTGAATAATTATTAGTGGAGCAATTTAATATGTAAATAGTCAGTACACAATCTAGAATATGTTAATATCGACATTATAACTGTGTAAAATTATCATCGTAATTATTTTAATTATAAATTATAATTTCATATTTTATTATAAATGCCTGGTTATATAGTATAAAATATCTATCGCACTTTCGTGTCAAAAAATTATTTTACAAGTATAATAGAATAAAATATTATAACAGTAATATAAAGATGTTTTTTTTTATTATATTTTATTAAACTATTTTTCATAGTAAATTGTATGTGTATGTTTAAAATTTGTTTACATAATTTTCTATAATATATATTATATTAAAATTATTTAAAATGTCAAAACAAAAACGAATAAAAAATGTATATTAATAAAATACTCTTATCTACGAAGAAAGTTATTAATGTAATTATTGTTATCTTATAAATTAAAGAATTATCGTTCTATATAATATAAAATATTATGATATATGTGTTTGTATAATATTTGAATTATTATTGTTTTAACTACAATAAATTAGGTTAAACATACACGTACTATGGACAATTTACCTACTGTAATTTAATAGGTAGCTGTAATGAATTATGTTTGTATAACATAACTTATAACTAATTAACTACCTACTACACGTATAGTATATACGAGTATAGTAAAAATCGAATTTAACTTATTTCAAAAATACATATCTACATATTATATTAAATAAATAATGTAGAAGTGTAATCTTGCGAAATTATTTAATTTTGCTCTTGTGTAAATATTAAACAACAATAATATACTACTGTCTACTCGTATATGGACTAAAATATTTATATCAAATAATACACTTCTAATTTTTTTTTCTGTGGTACTATTAATGTTATTTTTATTTTTTTGTTAATATTTATAAAATGAGATAATAAAAATATTTTATGCGTCATTAACAAAAATTGCTACTTTTCATTTACATAATACCTATATATTATTACGGTATAATTGTATGAATTATAATGATATAATAATGTACCTATTATTATTATTATTATAGTTTGATTTAATGGATTTTCTTAAATATACGATTACTATAGTTTTTGATTAAACTTTAAGTATATAATATAATAATATGCAAAGATAAAGTACAAAACAAAATTTTAATTTATTTCATTAAGTTTAATCGAATTTCTCAAATTGACTTTTTTTTTTTTTTTTAATAATAATACAACTAAAATATATGTAGACTACAATGATGTATGAACAAAGACTGAGTAGAAGCTCTCTCCGTTGCCTCGGTGACAAACTCTATAAAGCCTAAAGGCGATGCAAATTGTATATCAAAGTATACGCAAATGCAATTACTGAACCAACGAGAGTGTTTTCAATTTAACACGAATGAAGATGAAGGGTAAAAAGCAAAATATTTCTCGAAGAAAGGAAAATCTACTTTTGTATACGTGATGAAAATTATTAATTAAATAAACATTGATTTTACTGTTGTAGTTACCGTTGACAGTCCCCGAGTCCCGACAGGGAATAATAATATAAAATTAATTTGAATAATAATTATTAATAAAACAATAGGTAAATAAAAACGAATTGCTCTGATTAATTTTAATTTCAAAAGTAACTGGCACCATGAATTCATGGAATGTATATTTAAATATTTTATAATCAATAAAATAACAAAAAATACAATATGAATGACCAGTGTACATAATATAATAATAATTATTATTGTCATGGTGCTTATAGTGACAAATGACAAATAACAATAAAATTTGCAATTTAAATTGTTATATTAAATTATATTATAACATGATTTATTTATTATTTTTGAACAAAATAAGTAATTTATATTACGATTTGTAGTCTGTACCATGACCATTCAATTTAAATATTTATTTTATTCTATAAATATATATAGGTATATATTATATTAAGTATATACGAAATGTTAAGCATTATTTGTTTAATTCGGAATGATAAAATTAAAAAAAAATACTTCAAACATAGCATTTTAATAGATTTGGAAAGATAAAAAAAAACATTATTTTTTAAATTGTCACGAAAATTGAAAAAATATAATTGATTAAACCAAATTGTTTTTTTTTTTTTTTTTTTTTTATAAAATAAATATTTACATCGTCTTATTAACAGCTCGACTTTTATACTTAAATAGTCATAAAATAATATATTATTTTATTACCTTTATATGCTTTGTGTTTGTGTAGTATTACATAATATTATATTTGATTTAAAATGTATTTCGAAATATTGGGCTAAATTTGAGATTTTGATATTTTTAATTTAGATTATTGATCGGATTTCCAAATTGCAAGAACCGCCAAAAATGGCCTGTGTACCATTATCGTGGTTCCGGGGACCGTTTGGTGATGTATCCGAGTGGAAAACTCAGACATTACGTTCTTAAGCACCAACATGGAAACGACGATCAAGAACAAGATTATGTGGTTGAACACGAACGATCCTTTGACTACGAACACGGCTATTATTGCATGGACAAAGTATATAATGATTATTTTATTATCATTAAAATTGAACACTATATAACTACTGTATAAAATATCCATAATATAACTGTATACAATTTAATTTTTTTCTAGTTTTATGATTTTATTTCATATGTATATTATACATATATTTGTTTAATATGTTACAATGTAACCTAACCTATGTGACCATATTCCTATACTATAATTTTTATTCGACAATTTGATAAATGATAATATTGAAACTAACTATTATACGTGTGTACAGGTTTATGACGAGGGTCATCCCGACATGAACGCGCAAATGGCGTTCATTTGCACCCCGCAAATACAATCGCCCTGGACTGATGATTATATTATGCGCAAAATCGTAAACCCGGCGTGTAACGCCATCGCCATATCTTGTTTGCTGCTCGTGGCGATTATTCATTTCGTGTTACCGCAACTCAGAGACTTAATCGGAAATATGGTCACTACGCTGGCAGGCTGTATGATTGTAGCTCGAATCGCCAACATTGTACGCATATTTGTCGAATACAATAGTCCAGTCAGTTATTTAACGGCCGGTATGGCATATACTTTTTATCAATTACCTATTATTGTTTAAAAAAAAAAAAAAAATTTTACGTACATTATTGCATAATATTATACCTGTTAAAAAAAATAATAATAATTAGACAACAATATAATAGGTACTTAATTATTGAGTTTTTAAATGTTATTATTTTTTTTCATTTATAGACGCGTTTCTTTACGTCTCGATGCTTGGATCTTTCTTCTGGCTAAACGCGATGGGTTACTACATTTGGCGTACATTCAAGTCACGAAATGTATTCCTGCGCATTACCGACGGACGCAAATATTGTTATTATTCCCTATATGTATGGGGTTGTACGTTAACCATGGGAGGTATGGCGATTTTCGCTCATCTTATATTGGATTCGCGTCACAACAACTTGGGTATAAATTATTCGAAGCAACCGTCCTCGACTACACCAATAGAAGGAGCCATGGGTAATCTTATAATTATAATATATTATGTGATAATAATTATTGAACGTTGAACCGAACGCATAAAGTATTCCAATAGTCAATAATTATTATATTATATACTCGAAATATTGAAATAGTAACGAGAGAATTGAATAATACGTATTTTAAATTAATACGAACGATGAACGAATATAATATAATAATATTTATATTTATGTCGATTTGCTGCAGGTTGGCTCGGAATTTCAGTAATTTTCGTTCCCATCATGTGTACGATTCTAGTCAATTTATTCTTTTACTACTCCACGAAGACAGTAATAGAACGAATGTTAACATACGGTCAAATACATCACAAAATGAAATACAGGTAAGGGGATATATCATTATCATATATAATAAATATATAAATTATTAATAATACAAATCATGCACTATTACCCGTACGGTCTATATGGCTATATCCGATTGTTAAAATAAACGTTGGCAGGAAGTAAAATTAATAATTAGATTTAAGTATATAGGTATACATTATAATATATTATAGGCACTCGTTCGAGTAGTCCCAATGCTAAATTTATTTATTTATTGAATTTTAAATAAATATATTATACATATTTTGTAATATATCATTATTCATATCGAAATTATACCAATTATTAGAAATTTATAATTATAATATAAATATACGTTCACGTGATAATATTTAATTTAATGTCTAAACATAAAAATATAGCCGCGTGTAGGTAATTCAATATTAAAAATATTAATCGTTTTCAACAGTTTCAGCATGTTCACGAAACTGTTTACAATCATGGTACTCGATCTGGCGTTATTCATTATTTCGTGGATTCAGCAAGACACGCTCTTCTACATATACGTCGTCTTCAATCCCGTGCAAGCAGCTTTAGTACTGTACATAACAGTTATACGACCGAAACGTGTGAAATTCCTTTTGCGCAAAGCGTGCTGTTACGAACGATGTATATTGCCGTGTTGCAGACCGATGGAAAACGATGTTCAAGCTGGTACTGAATGGGGCGAAGAAATGATGGCGTTTAATACTTACAATTATTAACGTTTAGGATTGTGTTTTCTCGTCGTGCCAGTCGACGATTCCAAAATTAAATTTTATCTATTTTTTTTTATTTTTTTAAATTTTTTTAAATTTTTTTTACCTAAGTATAGAAATCGCCATTGTATATGGGTATAGAACGCGTTAATGAAAATAATATAAAATGACATAACGAGTATACGGACACGGCGATGATTAGTTCCATCCACAATTTATTCAGTTTTTTTTCTCATCAATTTAAATAAAATTAAACAAGATTTGAACATTTCGTACCTTTGAGATGAAAGTTTCTAAAAAACGCATCAATCGTTTCATTAGATTTTTTCTGTTCGGTAAAAATTTATACTTTATAGAGACATTCAGATCACTCTTATTTTATTTTCGAAATGAACAATGTACATAATTAAATGTTAAAATCGGAACAAATTGTGGACGCTGGGGCGGTAAAAATATATCTCACCTATATATTATTATTATATAGGTGAAGTACAAGCACTAAATTGTAACTGTGCCGGTATACCTAATATGTTAATTAACGCAATAATAATGTATTTATGTAAATATATTTAAATTTTTTAAAACTATAAACGTATTCGTGGTATAAATTAATTCATGTGCAATATATATTATAAAATAATATATTCGTATACATAAATCTGTTATACGAGCTTAACTATTTGTAGTGAATATTTTAGATTTTTATACTGGACTATTGAATTTGTAATATTACAAAATCAATGATTGAATTTATTTATTTAGTTATATATGTCGATGATGGCGATCCTATATGGTACGTTAGCCAAATTTCAATGTCGAATGAAAATATTATAATTTATTAAAATATTAAAATTAAAAAAAAAAAAAATTATATTTCAAAATAATAATTTAATAACTTATTTTTATTAATAATAACTATTATTATTGGACTCGCGCGTTAGCAACATTTTATCTATATATTTATAAAATTTTGTATTTATATATATAAAAGGTATATGTACCTACTAGAAAACAGATATATTAATACATCATAAACGTTTGCTAGATGCTCGTTGAACCTGTAATATAAAATATAATATCTTTACTAGTGATAAAAAATGTACACGAGAAATTTCTCCATTCAATAATACAAATATAAATATAAAATATCGTACATTATCATGATAAATATTGTTATATTAATTACTA
This sequence comes from Tetraneura akinire, assembly GCA_021307375.1. Taxonomy (NCBI): domain Eukaryota; kingdom Metazoa; phylum Arthropoda; class Insecta; order Hemiptera; family Aphididae; genus Tetraneura; species Tetraneura akinire. The sequence continues at coordinate 3,898,980 of JAIUCT010000011.1, forward strand.
ATAAATTAATAACTATTGTGATTTATGAATAGATGTGGAATTTATAAAATTGTCTATTTGTTTATATGGTTTAACTTATTTCACGATTGAACGTGGAAAAACATTTAGGAAAAATGGAATTAAAAAAAAAAATGATTTATAATTTTTAAATTTTATTAAGTTAATCCATAATTTATAATATTATAATACATATTCATTGATTAATGGTCGCATTTTAGGTATATTTTCAAGTAGACAATAAAATGTTGATCTAATTTTAAGTAATTTATTTATATCGTCTATCGTCTTAAATTTCACGGGCGTTCGATAGTTCGATTCCCACTGATTTTTGCTTATTATAATAATATTGAGTGCTTGAATTATTGAAAATAAAAAGTAAAAATTATTTAGTATTATATTATGGAGAATTTAAGAAATAGTAGTGGTACGCTAAAAAAAGAAAAAAATAGAGGCGCTCCATCCCCCCCCCAAATGAAGCACTAAGTATTGACTTGTGGATAAATGATTTAAATAGTTAAAAATTATTTATAAATATATATAGATTCATTACCATAGGTCATTGGTCGCAAACTCGCATACCTACTACAAAATGGAAAATAGACAATAGTACCTATTCAAACAAATGCGTTTAGTTTCACTATTATAATTATAGGTACCCATATAGTTTCATTAGAAAAAAACAAAGTTTAATCATCATAGGATATATAAAAAAACAATGTTATCGAAAATTTGGAAATATAATTATGTATGAAGTTACTTTATAATTTCATATGAGTAAAAGATACTTAGTCATACTTATAAAATAGGAGAAGAAAAATTTTTGAGGTCAAAAAATTAAAAAACTACGTAATAAAAAATAAATAAATCGAATGGTCTTGACTTCTGGACTCTGAACACGAAACCTGTCCATCGCCTACACTATATACCTAACAAATAACAATATAATAATATAACTATATACAAAACTGATCTATCGATGTGACTAGTAAAGTAGTAACCGGTTCAATCAGAATCTAAAAACATAATCTTGTATAAAATTATAAAAAATGAAATAAAACTTTTTTTTTTTTAAATATATTTAAACCAAAATTTTTGTGGTCTCTTAACAGGGGACAGTAGGACACGATTCCTGTATAAGACAAAAGCGAAAAAGCGAAAATTTGAAAGAAGTGATAAATCAACGATTTTTTCGTATGTCAATATGACAATATTAGATAAGTATTAAATATAATATGATTACAGAATATTTATATAAATTTATAAATATTAAATATTAAAATAATATAGCCTATTATTATATATAATTATAGGTCAGTAGAATATTAGGACATAATAACCACAAGCCACATAATTACATAATAATATGTATATTAATTTAGTAATTTACTATTTAGTATTTACCATTTACGATTTACGAGAACAGAATATCGGACAATGTTCATGTTTTCATTTCAAATATTTTCATGTTACCCATGGTCGATTTTGTAATTTAGTTATAATATTATCTACCAGAGCGCAGCTCTTACATAAAAGTATAATTTATATTATATTATCTTGAAGATAAGATAATAACAATAATAATTTATAATATTTAATATTGATAAATTGTGACAAATTCACAGATATTGTTGCTGTATAAAAATTAAAAAACTAAATTTTTTTCTTTTATCATTAATATCTGTGATTCATATTTCATAGTTCATAATATTAATATATTATTATACATTTTAACAATTATACTATTAGAGGTATTTTTGTGTTAGATATTATATATAAAAAAAATATCTACATGTTTTAATTTAAAAATGTTATTCCAAAGTGTACGGAATCTGTTTTGCTTAAGTGATGTTATTACATTTATATGAATACATTTTAACGTTATATTTCAACGAGTAGTTATGAATATTATTATTATTTATAATAATTGACAGTTAACTTAATTGAACTTTGTTTTAAATATTATTTAAATATAATTATGTGGACTATATTTTCAAGAGACCCATCTAAAGACTTTCCATATGAGATCACCAAATGTCCAAATTATGAATTCAATCAAAAAAGTTTATGGGAATTAAAAAAAGGAAGAAAAAAGGTATTTATATCATAACCTGTTAAAATCAATGTTAATTTTGTAAATTATGAAATATTATATATATATTATATATGTAATGTATTATATATTTGAATAATAATTTATATAATATAAATTATTTAAATAATAATTATTTTATAATACATATTGTATTTATAATGTATTTATATTTAATATAAATTATGTAATGTAATTTGTTTGTATTATTAAATATTATATTAAGAACATTTCAAATTACTCTCAAAAAATTGTCACATTGAATTAAATTTATTGATTTTATTTATATAAAATTACAGAATACTGTACAAAAAGTTTCCATTTTTGAATTTACGGTTCAAAATAATCTTCCTGGCAGTGAATCTCGATTGACATTTGCCCAATCTGCTGTAAAACATTTGAAGACTTTAAAACATCCAAATATTCTCAGTTTTTTAGAGAGCTATGAAGTAAAAAAAATTATTATATCTCATAATCAAGTTTTTATTCTAAAATTGAATAATATAATTTGTAAATTGTTTATAATATTATTATTAGTATTATTCATAAAATATTAATCATTTTTATTTATTGGTACTTAGGTTAAAAATCAAATATATTTATCTACAGAATATGTAAAACCATTACAACATTTTGTGTCGTGTCAAAAAGATCTTCATACATATATTATGAAACAATATATTGCTTGGGGAATATTTAATATAATAGTTTGTATATTTAATTTTTAATATAAAATTTTTTGAAATAAAATTAAATTTTTAATAACTTTGAATTTTAGAAAGGATTACAATTTTTGAATTTTGAAGCTAAGCTATGTCATAATAAAGTTTGTATATGGTCAGTATTTATAAATAAAGGAGGAGATTTCAAATTAGGTGAATTGGAATATATGAACTCTGTTAACAATTCTCTTCCGAGATATATTAATGAATTATATCGAACACCAGGACATGAACAATCTCAATTGTAAGATGTTTGTATTACATGATTAATAAAATGATGATTGACTATAATAATATTTTACATATTTTTTAGTTCTATTGATGTCTGGGGACTTGGTGTCCTTATATGGGAAATATTCAATAATCCATTAAATCACCAATCAGCCTTAAAAAATATAAATAAAGTATGTATATAGTATTATATGTTAAAAATTGTTTATTCATTGTTTCAAATTAAATAGATTCCAAAGGAAATTTTAAATATTTATTTAAAAATGATGGCTGAAAATCCTAAGAATCGTCCATCATATGATAGCATAATTTCTGCATTACGAAAACAAGAATATTTTGGTAATGATTTGGAAAAAACTATGACATCATTAATACAGTATAACTTATTAGACAATTCGCAAAGAACTGAATTTCTAGAGAAATTGCCAAGTCTAATAGAATATTTTCCAAAAAATTTAACTTTATACAATGTGTGGCCTCGTCTTTTTGAAATTTTTAATTATGTTAAAGATCAAAAGAATGTATTTCCTTCTATGATAAAGGTACCAATACATACATTTGTTATTTTAATAACAAAAATATGCTTATTTATTAATTAAATGTAATATTTATTTCAATTAGTTAAGTATCATGTTAGAAGATAATGAGTTTGAAGTGAAAGTTGTGCCCTGTATTATTCAATTATTTGAATCAAATGATCGAGCTATTAGATTAATGTTACTCAATACAATTGAATTATATGCAAGTATGTTTATAATTTGCTTGAACTATAAGGCTATTTATATGTAATTTTTAAATTATCCTATTTCAGATAGATTAAAACCAGAATTATTAAATACTAGTATATTTCCATTGTTAGTAAGTGGATTGAAAGACACTAATCCTATTATAAAAGAATTGACTATTCGAGTGAGTAACAACTAAAACATAAAGCTTTATTATGTCAACTATTATTTTAATACTTTTATTGATTAAATTAACTATTATTATGTTAATATAGAGTATGGTTCATATCAGTTCAAAATTAAATTTCAATAATTTAAATTTAGAGTTAATGCAACATTTTGCTCGTTTACAAATGAAAGATCAGGTACAATGTACTAAATTACTTCAAAAATAATTTATTTATATTATTTTAAATTATAGGATAGTATTCGAACAAATACAACTGTGTGCTTGGGTAAAATAGCTCAATATTTAGATCCGAAAATTAGAAGTAAAATTTTATCATCAGCTTTTCAACGAGCACTTAAAGATCCATTTTCACCTTCCAGAATGGCAGGTGATTAAAATGATATTTGTATAAAAAATATGATATTTATGTTATTTATATTAATTTTAAATAAAAATATTAATTAGGTGTGTCAGCCTTTTCAGCAACTCAACAATATTATAGTTTGCATGATATTTCAAATCGAGTTTTACCTGCTTTATGTCAAATTACCCTTGATCCTGAAAAAGAAGTGCGTGATAAAACATTTCTAACAATAAAAGGTTTTTTGACAAAACTTGAGAATATTTCTGAGGATGATAAATTTAAAAATAAAATAGGTAAAATATTAAATACACTAAACATATTATATTATCTAATAATCATATTTTATTTGTTGTTCAGAAGATGAAATTAATACTAATAGTTCAAGTGTACCAACATGGACAAACTGGGCTGTTTCATCAGTTACTTCAAAATTATATTCAACCATTAAATCAGATAAAGAAGAAAAATTGATAAAAAGTATGTTTAATTATCAGTGGTATTGTAAATTGTGTTTATTTATAAAATAATATGCATGTTTGTAAGGCTGTGTCCACAGGCTGTACTAAATAACATGCATTACAATGAACGTGTATTTTAATTAATTACACAAATGAATAATAACACTTATAATCACATTTACAATTTAATGTTAATAAATAATGATAAACCATTGCATTCGAGAAACAATTCTCAGTGAAGTTCAGTTAGATAATGTAGTTAGTATATCAGTTAATATATCAGTTAGGTATTGATTAAAATTTTAACATTTTTTATTAATTATTTAAAACGTAAAATTTTATTTTAAAAAACAAGTAACTAAGAAACAAGAACTAAATATTAGGGAAGCAATTGAAATGGTAAAAAACAAAAATAATTTATTAAATTGGGATTTAGGTCCTTTACAAAATTGTTTACTAAAACTATTTTATTATTCGACGCGCACGAATAAGTCATACAACTCATGACTTACAAGTGCAAGACTACTAGTATTTAAGCGCATGTAGCTATGATCGATCAGTCTGTGTTTACTGTTTAGTACTGAAGATGATAACATCGTTTTCGAAATACGTATTTACTAAAATAATAAAGTAAATTTTTTGTGGACTTGGGTTTTTATTTATTTATTAATCAATTGTAAAATTATTATGTTTTTACATACTTTATTATATTTATCTGAATATAATTAAAAAATAATAAATGAAAAAAATTAAATTAATTACTTAATTAGAAAAAATGTTATTTAATACTTTTCAAAAATGTTCTTTGTATGCATAGAGAATTGCTACAAGTACAATTGCAGTAGAATAAGTATTACAGATATAATTAAAAAAAATATAATAGATCAATTACTAAACCATATATATTTTTTAAAGATGTTTTAAAAAAATATTTTTTATTAAATTATTTATTATTTACTTAGATAAAACAGATAAAGAAGAAGAAATTCTCAACAATTCATTTGTAGCTAATGATAATTTGAAAAATATATCCAAGCAAAATCAAGTGGATGATGACGTAAATACATTACAGGTTTATAATTTATTATCATTTTATTTTATATTAAATATATATATATATATATATATATATATACAGGAATGGGCAGTATCATTGATATATGTATCGAAGATACAATTGTATCTTGTATCTTATATCATGATATATTTTTTAAAAGTATCTTGTATCATGTATCTAGAAACAATTTATCTCAATATTATGTATCTTTTTATGTATATAGATTCATGATACTTCAAAAATATAATTATGTTTATATCATGTAATAAAAATAAAACAGCAATTTTGATTTTTGATTTTTTAAATGAAATTATATAATTTATATCCAACTTTCTTATAAAATAATTTATATAATATACATATGCACATAAACATACATAAATTTAATTTTTTATTTACATTGTAACATGTTATATCTTATATGTTATATTGTATGTGTATATTTTTTTTTAATGTATTATTATTATTTATAATATAATAATGTTTATTGTTTAGTAAGATTTTTTCATAAAATTGTAATAGGAGTTATAATAATCTCATTATAAAATAAAAATTATATTTTTGAAAGTAAAAGTATATTGTATCTTTTATGTATCTTATCTTGCATCTTGTATCTTGCATCATCTAAATAAATTAAATGTATCATGTATTTTCTATCAAGATACTTACAATGAATGTATCATGTATCAAGATACATTTTTTTTTAGTATCTTGCCCAACTCTGTATATATATAAATATATATATATATATATATTAATATATTGTATTACAATATTTATAATTTATAATTTTATATTATAAAGTATGTCATGTCTAATTCTTGTTTTATATACATAATTTGTAAATTATTTAGTGTATTAATTTGTTTATAGAATATTCAAAATTACAAAAATTCTACAAACGAATCGACTTTTTCCAATGGTTGGGAAAATGATTTTGAATGGGATAGTATTGATTCTAATGATGAAAATAGTTGTGCTAAATCTACTGTAAATTAAATTATATTTATTTAATGTTTAATTGGAAAATTAATAAATAATTTGAATTTATTATTTTAGAATTTTGAAAATGAAAGAATTCAAATTGATTTTGATTGGAAAGGACAAAACTCTCTTTCATTGGATAATACTAATAATATTAAAAGTAAGTATATAAATTAATATAATTATTTTTATAAACACAAAGTAATCTAACTAACATTAAAATTAATTTTAACAGAAAAAGAGGTTAATTTAATGAAAAAAGATACAATGAATCATGAAAAACAAGAAAGGATTAATCGACAAGAATCAAAGAGAAATAATAAAACAGCTTTAAAATTAGGAGGAAAAAAATTATAAATCTTACAAGGATAAAATAATTTGACTTTTGTATGATTTTCTATTCATATTATATTACAAAATTACACACTTTTTTTGTTATTATGCAAATTAAATTCATTTTAATACAAAATTGAATAATGTATTAATTAATTTGGGATTACATTTTATATATGCCATTAACTCCCAAAAGACCTATGTTACCTTTTACCTAATGAAAATATAAATAAAATAAATTATTTTAAATATTAATTTTCTTTTTTAATTTGTATTAAATAAAAAACATAATCAAAAATGAAATATATTTATTTGTTATTAATAAGGTTTTAAGGTTAAAAATGTACCTACCACCATGACAAAATTTATTTTGTTATGCCTACCAGTGTGTTATACATTGGCTGGAATATTGTATTTATAATTATTTAATCAATAAAAATGATTGTTTTTGTTGAAATGTCATTTTTAATTATGTATATAATATTTAACACAACAGAGAGGGTTAATAATATGGAAAATAATATTTGTAATGATTATATATTTATTATAAAACTATAATTTGGAAAAAATATACTTCAGTAATGTAATACTAGGGAGCAGGTGTTATAATCTCAAAACCAATGAAAAATTATGCTGTAACAATTACCTAATGAGCCGAGAAAAATTGCATTTAACCCTGCAAGTGGTTTTTTATGATATAAATTTGTATTAAAAATCCCGAGTTTGAAAGTAACTTTTCCTCATATTTACGTGCAATCAAAATGAATTTTTGACAAAAATGATTGAACCTTAGTCCTTAATATCTATCACATGATTCATAATATAGTGAACCTATGTGCAATAAGCGTTAATTACGTATTCATAGTATTACCAAATACAATCCATTTACATTTGTTTTGACAACTTCAGCTCCACTTGGCATCTCGAAGAACTTTTCAACAATGTGATAATTTATAATAATATAAAAACAATTTATAAAATTTAAATTTAAATATAAAGTTTTTATTTATTATAAAAAAATAACAAAATATAAAATGCAAAATAACACTCAAATAAATTTGAAGACAGTTTTAAGTCTGCCTGAGATTTTTATAAAGTATTCTTAAACTACTAGATTACTTGGCCGTTGGTTTATATGGTATGTACAAGACCGTCAATGACATTTCATCTTTAAGAAATACAAAATAAAATGTATTCTATCACCCAATCCTAGAGTCTTAATAATTCATAGGCATTTTCTGTATTTAAGTCTGTATTTATGGTCTTATTGGTATATTGGTTCCCGTTGGTAATGATACCTTAATATCTTTAAATTAGCCATTAAATTGTGTTAGGTTTACAACTTGGATGGATTTGTCCTTTTTTGCAGCTTGTATTATATCTATAGGTGTATCAGATTCAAAAATTTGTCTAGTTATAAGTAAGTTTAGAGCATAAAAATACTTTGTTATAGTCTAATGTTCTTGTAAGTTTGTTGATATTTCTAACATGTCATTCCCTAGTTTGTATTTGTTGGTTTTCATTTCTTTGTTAATATTGTTATCAGATTTAGAAATACATTCAAAATTATATAGTCCATAAAGTAGTTGGGCTGTTTTTGAAATTTTAGAGAATAAGTCCCTTTTAGCTCTGGATCCTATCAAATTAAATATTAATAATTAAATAATAATAATACACCCCATATGGTGTTCATTGTGTTTAGGACACAATGACACATTGTTTTTATATCATTTATTTATTTATTTATTACTCCCTTTTGTTCATTATATAATGTTAGGTTAAGATACCCCGTTAAGTCCCATTTAGTGGTTATTATTTTAATGGGTCCGTGATTTTCAAAATAAATCCCTGATTGTTGTGTACGTTTTTTGTCCAAGAATCATCATATGGTTAGTGTTGTTGTGGTATGTATACATGTCAATATTAGAGTGAGTAATCTGAAATTTATTTAATAGAGAAACAAAAACTTACCATATACATAGCATATGTATAATAAAGTTATATTTCTCTTCTTCCAAATAATCAATAAAATTTTGAGGGTTTAATTTACTGAATAATAAAATTAAAAATACATTTAGTTAAAATTACGTCTGTTATAGGGTCGTGACATACAGAAATGTCATGTTTGGTCTGACAGATTAAACTATATGCCTCAGATAAATTCAACATTCTCCCGTTTTTCTCTAAATATCCTATTTCTACGGAGATAGTAATACTATCTTGTTATTGACCAAATTGATTAGTTTAAGATTATAAAAATTGTCATTTCCGTCATCATATCTAACACCTTTCGAATGTTTGTAAGTCTTAGTTATTTTATTATATAGTAAGTCAGTGGACCCATTCCATAAAACGATTATAGGGACCTTCCTGTCATAGTGTAAATACTCATTGATTTTCATATCAAACATATTTCACTGCCCCTCATAAAAGACACTTGTCTTCAATTGCCCCAATAATGGTTGCCATAAATCTGATTTGCTGCGGAATATCCTTGATACAGTTGACACAAGTTTCCCGTAGTCCTTCTTTATAAACATTCTGTTTTTATCATATTTTTTTAAGATTGGTGGACGACCGACTAACTAAACTGGACAGTATTTATCTAGGCTGTTAGACATGGCTCCTGATATGAGTAGAAGATCGATTCTATCGACAATGGTAAATTCGAAATCCATGATTACGAATTTAAAAAGTCGTCTAAAATAAAATATTTATTATACAATCAAAAAATTTAAGAGAAGTCCGCGTCGACTAGTAAAGGTGTTTACTCACCTGTCAATATACAGATTCCAAGAATAAGAGAAGCAACAAAATAAAAATATATGTGCTTTAATTTCCGTAAACGTCTGCAGTAAACACTTGGTTTACCACAATGTCTTTCATTGAAGTTATTAACCGAAGAATCAAAATCATAAATATTTAAACGTAATAAAATCGTTGTGAATCTATCCAACAAATTTAGCGTGAATAATTGTAAAACACATATAAAACAATATATTTAATTTGTAAATTTCCTTACCAATGTGTATTTAAATTTAAAATTTAAAACTACAAAAATTAGTATCATTATAGAACACGTTCCATACTATCATATTATTCTTCTACCGTGTTATCAATCAAACGATTGTAAACACAAGATATAAACATAAATGTAAACACAAATATGATCCCACGCATAGAATAAAGATAAATCCACTAACAAACCATAGACATACAAACTACTGTAGTTTATAGGCATAGAAAAGAGATTCTAAAAGAGAGGTCTATGTAACAAACCTTAAAACATGTAAAATTGTGTAAAGTAAACCGGGATTATGTAAATAATAACAATTCATTATCAATGTAGGTTAGGATGAGGTCATCATCTAGTTCAATTTACTTGATTTTTTTACCATGGTTTTGAATTTTTTTAACCTAATAGCTCAATATAAAATCCGAGTACTCGAGAATCAACACGTTCTTATAGTTGTGACTACCACGTTTTAGTCAGTAATTACAAATTATATAAATTTACTATTCTTATTACTTGACGAACAATAATATGGCGAAATTCAATTCGCATATTAACAAAGAATCGAAAAATTTGTATTTGGCCCGTGCACTCTACGACGCAGTTGAAGATTGTAATATACAGTAAGTATTATTCACTATTAACTATAAAATATCAAATAACTAGTAAATATAACATAATAATTTTACAAACTTGTGCAGAATTTAATATAGAGCACTTAGATTAAATTCACAGTTTGTCGGTTTAGTAGTTTTTATTAAATTTAATAAGGAATATTATATACCTTTAGGTATTTTCGTTGTCTTTTTGTACAATATTATATTCATTATTTTCAGACAAGTCAACACATTATTATTCCAAAAAAAAGCCAATCCTAGTATTTTTATACCCGAAGAAGGAATGACACCATTTCACTTGGCTGCAGGTCATGAGAATTTAGCTTTTTCTAAAGTAGCAATAGTATTATTTTTACATAACAAAGCGGATCCAAATATACGCTGTGAAGGAAATCGTACTGTTCTACACATTGCAGTGGCATGGAATCGCTCAGAAATTGTTAAAGTTTTACTTCAAAGCCCTTACCATATTCCAAATTTATATATAAAAGATGATGATGGACTAAGTGTATTTAATTATGCAGTGAAATTTAATGCATGGGAATCCCTAGCAATTCTTCAATCTCATTTAAAACAGTCTGATTACACACGTAAATATAATATAAATATTTTTAAATTATAAACTCAATATGCAGCTTTTTTAAATATTTTCTATTTAATTTTGAATTTTAATAGTGAACTTATTCAAATTGATCATTTTTCAGTTTATTAACATTTTTATTTATTATTTTTTTTTATATAGGTTTTATTTAAAAAAATAATTTAATTACAATTTGTAAATAGATGTTTATGTCATTATATGCAAGATGGTGTTTCAGATTTATTTAGCAACTATATATATATCAGGGGCTTCATTTGGAGAGCAGAAGTATGCATTTGCCCATCCCTAAATTTTTAAAGTAAATTTGGGCCGGCAGACATATATCTCTACTCTTCACGAATCAACGTATTAATCATAATTAGCCACTACTATTATAGAATTGTGAATGTGATTTGTGAACTTAATATCATACTATCATAAATTTATGTCTATAGAGTATAATATATAGGATAAGGATAACATTATATTATGCACGATATTATGTTATGTAATATGTATTATAATTTAAATAAAAAATGTATATAGGGACTAGTGGTCTACAGAGGAACTCTTGGAGTACATTATAAATTATAAAACTATTGGGCCGGTTATTATTTTGCCCTGTCTTAGGAAATAATGAAATGACGCCCTTGATATATATTACAATTTTCATAATAAATCTGGAATGCTCTTATGGATTTTGTTAATATAATGTAATACCTAATAATATGTGTTATTATAATTTTATTATTAGGTAATTCAAACAATAGTGTTTGTAAATTATTGCAGTTTGAAAATGAAGAAGAAAAAAGTGATGTTATTTGTACAAAAGAGCAGAGTACTGGAAAATTTCCTGATATTGAATCAACATTTAAGAAATGTGATGTATTGAAAGATATGACCAATGAATCTTTTAATAACAGTAATGAAATCTTTGAAAGCTCTACAGAATCATTAAAATCTGTTTCAGACACATTTAGTGATATTTTAAATAAAAATATTACATCTGAATACAAAACAGAAGAATCTGATAATATTTTATCACGTAATTATTTTAATAAATTTAAATTTAATTAATAATATTGATAAATGATGTATTTTTAAATATAGAATATATTAGTACATTTGCCAATTCACCAGAAAATATTAAATCAAGAAAGATACGTTCAAGAGATGAGTTTATGACAGATATTTCTGGATTGTCTAGTTTCTTAGGAAGTGATGATTATTTCACTTGTTTAGATACACATTCTGAACAGCAGAATTTAACTGATAATACTAATAATTGTATGCCTTTAGATTTTACTAAAAATTCATCAATTTCAAATATATATGAAGATCATTCAAGGTATACCTTAATTAATTTAATAATTATAAACCCCATGACACTAGTCATGAGAACCCAGCTTAAGTTATAATTAGGGCAGGGAAGTTATAGGATTTGCATGTTTTTTTCTTTTTACCCAATTTATAGCTAACCTAGTTACAAATTTTTCATGATTCCATAAGTTTTTATACAGATTTTTTTATTGCATATTTCAACAATTATTAGCTAAAAATGCATATTTTATCATTTTATGCATATTTTTAATAAAAACTATAATATTATACCTACTTTTATTTTGGCTGTATTTTCTTTCTGTTGCGTTTAATACGAGTATATAAATTTATATTATATACATGCTCATTTATCACCTGTAATTTGACATTATAATATCTACCTGCATGTGTAAAAGTTAACTCTTTTTTTTTAATATAATAGTGCCATAGTGGGTCAATATTTTATTTTATTGCTATAATTTTATCTGAATTTCTGAATCAGTTGTGTCTCAGTGTTATTCGATATCGTGTTTGTAGTTTTTAACTGTGTATATTATTTTCTGTCATATTTGTTTTGTAGATTTAATAATATATTTTACTATACAAATTTAAAATGCCTAAAGTAGTGTGTTAATTAAATATGTAAAGGTTTTTAGAGAATCTACATTTTGTACAGATGGTACTATGTATATGTTGTACTGTAAGACTTTAATATATTTCTTTTCAGCATAATCAAGTTTATTAATTTCATGAAAAATACAATACTCGTATTATACAAAATATATTAAACGAAAATCGAAAATACGAGTATATACGTATTTTTAAAAAAAAAAAATTAATAATAAAATTAGTTTACAATTTTTATTTATCATAAAATAAATTATAATTTGATTGCATATTTTTTAGCTCTTTGTGCATATTTGTTGGTATTTTTATGCATATAAGCATGCATATTTGGCCAATTTTAGCTCCTATAACTTCTCTGCCCTAGTTATAATAGTATTAAGAACTCTACACATTGTCACTGTGTTGATTACGGTGGCAGTAATAATCGTATACATTGCAGCGGTGGCAGAGGCATAATTACAATAGTAATTATAGATATATTTTATGCATTAATTTTAAAAATCATTATTTTTTAATTGTAAATTGTTTATTAATTAGATTAATTATAGATACAAAATGCCTATAGCTATAATTCATTGTCTATTTAATTTTACATTTTTAAAATAAGGAATTATAGTACTAACCAATATTATATTAGTATATATTTAATGATAAGCTATATCAACTAATAATAATAAATAATACATTTGATTTAATTACTTTATAATATTAATGGTACTATGGCAGAAGCATATTATAATAAACAGAAGAATACATATTATATATAATTATAACATATCCTGTCATCGTGGCAGTGCAATTGGACTTGCTGCAATTTACCGCTGAGATATTTCACTGTAATATTCTCCACCGATTTTACCTGCTCAAGTGTGTGGGCCTAGTATCAAATATGTGTATATAATTTTACTGCCACTGCTTCAGTGTGTGGAGGTCTTTGCTGATATATGTTTTAATAAAATATTAATATTAAGCTTCTTAATTTTATATATTTTATGCAATTATAAATATCTTTTTATTATTATAGGTCAATTTTTAATTTATCTACAGAAATAGAGAGTTTAGGATACATAGAGATTAATTCTTCTTCTGGTTTGTTTTTAATTAAATTTTTTATATAATAAACTGTATTAGTAATGTGCTTTAATTTTATTTAGATTCTAGCAGTTTGACTGATGTTGAAGATGATTATAGTACAGATTATATTCGACAAAGTTTAAGGACATATGGACATCCTCCAGGACCTCTAGTTCCGAGCACAAAACGAATTTATATACGGAAATTGAACAGAATTAAGAAAAAAAATACTGAACACACAAATGATGATAAAATAATTAATATTTTATCTGGTACATTTCAAAATATTGTTTATATTAAATTATTACAATAATTAATTAATTTTTTATCTCTTTTGAAGTTTCATATAGTACCCAGTTAAACAATGTTTTAATAGCTGATCAGAATAATACATGGGAAAAAACTATCAAAAGTTGGAGTACATTAGAAGATTCAATAATATCTCAAAAGAGTGGTACATCGTTTATTTATTTATTATTGGACCCTCGTATTACAAAAAATTTACCTGTCCAAGCAAATCAGATGAACAATTCAATTATAATTTGGGATACATTTATTAAATCAATCTTTTACATTGGAAAAGGATCAAAATGTAGACCTTATAGTCATATGACTGATGCATTGAACTGTTGGATAGAAGGAAATAAAGAAATAAGTCACAAAGTATGAAAAATTATGTTTTAATATTATTTTTGTTAAATTAATTGAATTATTATCTTATATTAATGGTATGTTTATAGGCAGAATATATTTTGAATATATGGAAAGAAAAAATGGGCGTTATTTGTTTACAAGCATTTCATAATTTGGAAATGAAAGAAGCACATGTCCGAGAAAGCAGTATGATTAATGCTATTGGTTTAGATAATTTAACAAATATAAAACAAGGTTCATATTTTAATATTACAAAGTGGAAAAATAGTGAAAAATGTAAATTAGGTTGCTATTTATTATATAAAGCTATGCACATATTTTTAGTAGAAGGTGAACGTCAACTAAAGCCAATCGATTTGACATAATTAATTTTTTAATTAATTTACTCATAAGTAATTATAATATATTTTATTGTATATAGTACATAACACATTACAATTATATTTGTTGTAATAAATATAAATAATTTTAAATGATTACTCTATTATTTTTTCAATAATTACATAAATGAATAAATTATATTCTAATGTATTGAAATTTGAAATTATTGATAATATGATAAGTATTCTGGACTTAGAATTAATAACAATATGGAAAATAAAAAATGTATTTAGAAATATATTTATTTTATATAATTACATAACGATATATAATGTTATCACTTTTATCAGTGTTACATGTTTTTATCATTGTATTATGTTAATTATGATTGTAATTGTAATATTATTGACTTATTGTAAATTCTTAAAGTAATAAAGTAAAGTAAATAAGTAAGCAATAATTAGTAATGTGAATACTTAACAATATTCATTAAAAAATTGTAAAGACAAGTTAAATATTACGAGTATTAATTATAATAAAATGCATAAGT
>JAIUCT010000011.1:3914877-3937375 GCA_021307375.1 Tetraneura akinire
TGGCCAATTTACTATAATATACATTTTTTAGTACATCTATGTATGCTATGAGCAGTTCAAATACTCCCTTGCTATTGATAACAAATGTGTATTATTATTTATTTATTTTTACCTGAACATTAATTGTATAATTATTATATTAGGTGATCCAAAAATCTGAATGAATGAGTACAACATACAAATATTATTATATATTATATAGAGATTTATTAGTTTTACATAATATTTAAATATTATAATATAGAAAAATGTACATTACTTATTGGTACATATGTGTAGTAAGAAATTAATTAAATATCTATTAATAATCTTATATTAAATTGAAATTGGATCAACATTAAATTGTATGTTATCAACCTCTGCTGGATCAAGAATATCGTCTATCGATAACCATTCATTCAGATATGCTTTAATTGTTGTACGAGCTTTTGTCAATTGTGGGAGATCTGTTGCAATATTAATTGGATACATATCAGCACAATGTGCAGTACCTAAATAGTTTTAAAATAAATTATGAATTGTTTAAATGTTAAACTATAGGTAATAAAATGTTTTAAATATTTATTTATTATTTAAGTTTAATATAATATTATTGAGTATATGTACTATATAGTACTATCGATACTTTATAATATTATTAATATGTTATAAAATTATTAATGCAGAATGTATACAGGTATTTGTTTTTAAAGATTAATTACCATTAATATAAATTGCAACGGTGTTTTTCATCTTTGTAAAAGATTTACCCAATGCATGCCATGGATCGATAGATCCTTGAACATAAATTACCCGTTCTTCTCTTATATTCAATGCACCATACATCATATTAGTTCTTTCAATTCCATCAGACAAAAGATTTAAATTATATCTAAAAAAAAATATAATAATATACAATTAATAGTTTTCAAATCAGCTTAATGCTTATTAATATAATTGTTATCATTACCTACTAAAACATTTTAAGATTTTTTTTTTATATACCTACGATTAAAAATTTAATAAAATAATAACATTACTTAAAATATACTTAATTACCATTATAGACAGGCTAAGATTTTCATCTTTATTTAATTTTCTTTAAAATTTAATCAAATCATTTTTTATACCTACCTACTTTCTTAATACCTATTTAGAATAATATAAATATTATAAATTGTTTTATTAATTTACTCATAGATTGAAGCTCAAATATATATTGCTTAATTCATTTCATTCAGTTCACTTAGTGAATATTATAATTACAAATTTATTTTATAAGAAATTTGCTATTTTTTTTTTTTTTTTTTTTTATTTGAATGCTTAAATTATAAAAAGAAGAGAAGAGATGATATTGCTGTGGAAGGGAACAGGTAAATACCTATAAAGAGAATAGCGTTGAATTTTGATTAGAATTTGAACGCAATGATAAAAAAAAAACAATGATTCAAAAAACGATTTTGAGTGAAGTTCTGTCAGATATGGACATTTAAAAAACTCGTTCAGGGATTTTATGAGCATTTATATTGAATGTAGACACTTGAAAAAATTTTATTTGGTAGGTATTCATATAGGTAATAGTGATAAATGTTATAAGTAATGTATTTAATATATGTGATAAAATTTCGGAACTCTTATATTGAAATGTAAACGTAAATGAGTACCTATCTAATATTTTAAATTTTTAATAAAAATGCAAAAAATTTAATCAATACCTATATTTGACTGAACTTCGTTCAGAATCGTTTTTTTGAATGCGATCTATCATTGCATTCAAATTTTAATCAAAATTCAAATTATTCTCTTTACACCTGTATCCTTTTCGCAGAAATATCAGCTCTTCTTTTTTTCTGTTATTGTAAGATAAAATTTTAACTTACAAATTTCCATAAATATCACTGCATAAATCAATAAAAAAATCTACTGGAAATTGATCTCCAAATATATGATCATTTTGATTAGATGTCTGAAAAAAGCCAAATTCTGTACAGACTTGATACATCCATTGACGACCTGAAATAATATTTTAGATTTTGTCCGTCCGAAGTGAAAAATGTATTGGTTTTACAATGATGTGTGTGTTTTTTTTTTTTTTTTTTTTTTATGTCTGAAGACACTTTTACTACCCGAAATAATTCTCAGATTTTCACGAATAGCATAATATATGTTTCCGCTTGGAAAGTGGATGTAGTTGGTACTTTATTTATTTTTTATTAGTCATACACATTGAAGTTTAAATTTCAAAATTTAAATCATCGAAGTTCGAAGCTATAATAATAATTATTCAACATTTATATTTATTATTACGGTTTTATTTTTATAATTAAATAAAAAAAAAAATTCGGACTATTCTTATGTTCAATTTAAAAGTATAAAATTTTCTTATCGCCGTCGTCTATTATGATTGACAATTAATTTAGGTATGTATTATTGGCAATAAAAATAATTCTCTATAACAATACAACAATCAGATCGTGTAAAAAATTTTTTAGATGTTCTTATGAGAAAATGTCGAAATAATTTTAAAAAGGCAGTTTGAAGATTTTACAAATATTTTGTGGGTGTCTTTCCCTTTCTAGAGGAGGATCCATTCGTTGTAAGTTACCTTGGTTTAGTTACTATAAGATAACTAGTAAGTATACTATAGTTACTATAAATATTTAAATATTTTACTGAAAATATAAATTCATAGACTAGGTACCTACATAGGTGTACAATATTATTAACTGTAGAGTGTATATTATTCAATACTAACCTCCAACTTCTGAGTCATTATTCCAAGCCGTATCTAAATAAGAATCAATCATCTTGGTGTATGTATAGTTTGTACAACTTAAATTATTGTAAGATAACATTAGGTTATTAAAAACTGCATACCGGTCTAACTAAAAAATAATGATGTTATAATAATATATTCTAGATTCTAACTACAAAAGTCTAACGTATGACCCGTAGACAGAAAACAGAAAAGTTCTTTTGAGAGGTTCACAAATATTAGGTAGGTAGGTATCTTTAATCCTTGTTGTAAGTTGTAGTTATTTATTAATTTTATTTTTATATTAAGAATTAGACAATTATTTTAATAAATATGATGCGTATTCATAAATTCATAATGTACAAATAACAAAATAATTTAATATTATATTGATACCTATACATTTCACATAATTGTTAAAATATGAAGATAATTTATTTAAACGAGGTAAGAAAAAAATTGCCTAATATTTGGTCGATATCCATGAAACAGAGCAAGGTTGATCCTCTTGTATATAAAAATACGTACCTACTCGTATGTTTTAATATGATGTATATGTATATTATATATATTATTTTATTAGAAAATTAAGACATTCACAACTTTTAGATACTTAGAATACCTATCGGATATCAGATATTAATAAAAATATTAATAAAATTATGGTTTTATAATTTTAAAATATTTTAACCAATTTTAGATTCTGAAAATAGCGAGGATTGTATTTTTGGTTTAACAATATTATGTGTGCAGTTTTTTATTTTGTTTATGAACATGTACCCATCATATATCTATGTATGTATGTTTCAGATAGAGAATCACGTCTAGTTGGTAGGTAGGTAGGTACTTTATTTAGGTTATTTTTTAAATTTCTCAAAATTAATTAATACATGGTAATACTTACTGAATTTTTTATTGATTTATTAACCATAATATCACATATTGTGTCTATTGTTATTAAAGATGAATTGGAATCTTTAGAAAGCCGGTTGTCTTTATTGTATTGTACAATGTCAGCTATATTTCCAGATAAAACGTTAAAGAAATTTGATATATCTTTTCTGTTATTATTATCTAAAGGATCACATAACCTAAAACATATTTTTAATAACGTCATATTGTACGAATATAAATAGGTAGATATACTTAAGTAGATATAGATTACGTAAGTATAAGGTTCAAATAAGATTATAAATTAGGTGTATGAATTGTATAATATATTATATTATTGTAATTACTCAAATTTATCTTGAATAATTTTTGATCCTTCCTTTGTTTTAAGATAATTAGTAATACTTTGAGTAGCTTGTTTTATTTGTGATACGCAATCCATAGAATATGTTCCTAATGAGTTTTCAACTACTTCAAAATATTCTTTGAAAACAAAATTAAACATAATATTGTTTATACATTTTTCAATAACATGCAAATATGTAATATATGAATACCTGGCAGATATTATTCACATTTGATACAGTTATACAGAACTTATTTTTTTATGATTGAAAATTTTAGTATAACTAATGATTTTAAATTCTGTGTAACAAATCTATTAATTTTACAATAATTTCTACTATTTTTTTTTTTATATTATAATTATTAGTATATTGTAATAATTGTTTTATAATATATTTCATCAGATGTAGTTACACATTTAAACAAATATCTTTAAAATATAATTATTCGTTTAATACAAGGCTCTAAATCTAAACTTTAAAGCATTGTTTCTCAATCTTTTCAGAATTACGACTCCCAAAATAAGTATAAAATATAGTTAATCATTTCGCAACCCCCTATATATATAGGGGAAGGTTGGGTATAATGGGGACCCTAGGGAATAAATGCTCATATCTTTTAAACTATTGAACTATAACAACTTTTCAAAAGCCAAAAACTTTCTCTTATATGTTCCCTAAACATCCATGTTTGTAATTTAAGTAGTCATTTAACACTTTTTTAGTTTTTACATTTTTAAAAAAAAAAATGTTTTGCCCCATTTTAGCCACCTGGTATGATAATATGGGGTAGTCGGTTGGGTAAAATGGGGAATGATTAAAAATATGCTGAAAATTAAAATTTCTCTTTATTATTTATTATATTATATTCATATTAATATGAGTAACAAAATTAAAATGTTCTTGGTAATAATATTAAAAACTAATTAATTATAAAAAAAAATTTAAAAAATATTGTAATGAAAACAAATAAAATTATCCCTTGTAAATTAATTTAAACAATTAATTTTGTAGTTTTCATTATTAACTATTCCTATACTATTACTAAGATTGTTTTTAGATGTTTTGTTGTTAACTATAATATAACAACAAAACATCTAAAAAAAATCTTAGTAATAGTACAGGAATAGTTAATAATGAAAATTACAAAATAATTATTTAAATTTAACAATAGTCATATAAAAATGCCTAAAATAAGTTGTAATTGTAATTTATTTATAAGCATTTTCTGTATTATTAAACAGAAATAAATTTTAGTTTCTACACAAATATTAATCTATTATTCATAAATACAATTGGAATATAAATCATTTAAGTTTTGAAAAATTAATCAAAATTCATAATATTAACAAAATTAAACTATAAAAAAATAAGATTAAAAAGGCAATTACACTATATGGATACAACATTCATTTGTGTGGGTGACAATAATAAAAATAAATTATGTTTTTAGGATTACAGTAGTAACTAAGGCTAAAATGGGGTACCCCATTTTAACCAACTCTTGGGTACCCCGTTTTAGACAAAATTAACTATTCACACACAATGTTGTTTTAAAAAACTTTGATTTAACTATTTCCCTTGGTGTTTATTTAAAAACAAAGGTTATGAAGTACTTAATAAGATATAATAATTGCCTGTTTTTAATATTTGAAAGAAAACCGTGAAAAATGCAAATCCGTGATATCGAAAAAGTTTTTACGCTACATGTTGAAAACAATAAATTTGTTTTATGATAAGAATATTTGATAAAGAACAAATATTTAAACATCACATGTTTTGATAAACATTGTATTGATGAAATACGATTTGATTGTCACCAATCGATTACAGGGTGACCAGATACCACCTATACCCCGTTTTATCCGCCTACCCTATTTTACCCAACTCTCCCCTATATATATATATATATATATATATAACTGTAAGTCTGTAACTGTATCAAATGTGAATAATATATATATAATAATATATAGATATATATCGAGTATATATAAATATTATATTATTATAATATATAATAATTATTATCAAACAAAATATTATACCATTTGGAATATTATTTAAAAATTCCTTGTGTAGTAATTAGTAACTAGTAATTTAATTTAAACTTGTCACAGGTAAACATTATATGTTTCGTGTAGTTAGGAAAGCCATTGACTACAGTGCGTCAGGGCCCGTTTTATTGACGAAATATCTACATTTAATCGACTGATTATTATTGTTTTAACTTATAACATTATAAGTTTATTTTTTGTTCAATAAAAAATTTTAAATAAAAAAATTCATTTTGTAAATCAGAATTTCATTAATTTTGTTCTACAAGACCCCTAGTCAAGATGTTCGTGACCCCCAGGTTGAGAAACGCTGCTCTAAAGTATTAAATTAAAAACAGAAAAAAAAGTAGATATTACCTAGTTTATAGAATTAAAATAAAAAATAAGAAATGAGGTTATATATATGACGTTTTTGATTTTTCAGTGGCATGTTGGCATAAACTACCTATAGATAATTTAAAAAAAAATATGTATGCAATAAAGATAATTTATATATTATTTGTATAATATAAGTGTATTTTTATATTACACGATACACCTATATAATATTTTTTGAATATAACACAATATAGATAGGTATATTATAATTAATAAAACAAAATATTACCAATCCATTTCATAATATTATTACCTTTAAAATCGATTTTTGCCAATAAAGGAGCACTCGATGCCACTGCCATATGAACAAGATGTGGGTATTTCATTCTTAGCCAGGCAGCTAAAGTACCCGAATAAGAACCTCCAAAAGCTACCCATTTAGCCGTTAAAGGGACATTGTATTTATCTTTTATATTAACAATAAATTCCGCTAAGTCAGCTAATGCCTGTTCACTGCTCAAATATACTAAATTTTCAGTAGTCATATTTCTGAAAAAAAAAAATTAATATTTAATAATAAATAAGTTAATCAATTATCATATAGTTAGTATCTATGTACCAGGTACATTGTACCTATATAAAAAATTAACTGAATTCATAAAATTTATTATAATATACTCGTAATATCAGGTTTAAAGAATTTCATTTTTTCGTGAAATATTGCACTTGCACCTAACTAATTATATAATATAATATACCTACCTATTACTTGAAATTAGTTTTTGGACGTTTTTAATGATAAAAAATAATTTTTTATAAAAATAAAATCATAATTATAAATCATAACTTTATCTAATAATGAACTAATGAAGTAACATATACAATAATATAATACAATTATTTTTAATAATGGGTGACAAAAATTGCAATATGTAATAAGAATAACAATATACCTTACTTGCGCATGGGCGCCCCATAGATGGAATTTCAACAGGGGGCAAAAAAATTTCTCTAAATGTAGCTTCGTTCATTATGATATAATATGTATCTGTATCTTTATAATGACAAAAATAGTTGAAATTGTATTTTAAAATTCGTCATTACAATAACAATCGTGTTTCAATTTTTATACTTAGGTATATTTAGTTAAAATTTATTAAAATTACAAGTATATTTTATTTTCAAGAAGGGGCAAGTGCTCCTGCCCCATCTTGCCCCCCCCCCATGTACTTGCGTAATATTTTATAATCTATATAACATAATAATATAAATTTCAAAAATGTGTTATTTTTATTTTATAAATAATTTTCATTTAAATAATAATATAATATAATACCTAATGAACATTAAGTAGGTACCATCAAAATTTTAAAACTGAAAAATACGAGAATATTGCCGAAACATACTACAATATATAACATATAAGTATAATATAATATGTAGGTTTATTATTATTATAATTTTTTTTTTTTTATAGACGACACCTTGTTTTAATAACATTTTTATTCTAATTCTTACTTTGTAGGATGACTTTTCCCATAATATCGATGTTCCAACGATATGCATAGAGCATTAAATTCTTTAGCATAATCAATCCATGCTCCACTGTACATCCATTTAGGTGACATTGGAGCTTCTCCGCTAATCATTAAAAACACAGGCCCACTGTTTTGATAAAAACTTGTATTTACAAAATATCTCTAAAAAAAAAAATTTAATAATATTCTATTGTGATATGTTTATAATAAATAATAATGTATTATTTCTATACAGTTTTACCTGATTCCACGTTCTAGTATCCGTAGGATTAAAATGATCTAATTTTTGTACAAACCATTCATCTTCTACATTTGGTTCGTTTGATGATAAATTTGGTTCGCCCAATCCCACACGTACTTTTTTCAAATCGTAATAAGCTAATGACATACACCACCAAATGCACGACGAAAACACAAATAACCAAAATTTCATTTTTTCCATGTACATTTTATTCTGCAGAAAATTTAATTACCCATATATTAATCAATTTTACCTATGTATAACGAACAGTACCTACGTTACTAAGAAAAGTAGATATAATTAGGTACCATAATTATTAATTACCCCCATAAACGTAAACTACGTAAGTACTCTTATTTGTTTCAAACGTAGGTTAGGTAACTAATAATTGGTAACAAGTTTTAAACTGGGTAAGTTGGTAAGGTAGACACTTACACTAGACACCACACGTTGTCTCACACTCTCACTTAAACGATAAAATTACTATATGGTTTTACTTTCATTGATTGATTTTTGATTATATAATAATATATTAATATTTAATGATACCTACATAAAATAAAATATAAAAATAATAATACATTTTTATTACATTGACAAGTTTCATATATTTCTTATACTCGTATTTTTTTTTATTTGCTAGTAATTTTTATTCAATTAATTAATTAACTACTTCTATAAAAATTATTTTATATTTAGTTATTATTGTTATATATCATTATAATTTGTCATATAATTATTTACCTCCAAAGTCTAAAATACTAATCTATAATTATAGATATTCTTATATCTATAATTATATATAGATATAATGTGTCTTTTTGTTTTTATGTCAGAACTCAGAAGACTCTTTTTATACCCGAAATAATGCTCCGATTTTCATCGGTTGGAAAGTGGATGTAGTTGGTACTTTATTTAGTTCATTTTTTGAATTTCTCAAACCCTATGCGATAGGAAAACTATCAAAAAATAATAAAAATACCTACGGCATTTTTCACGAAAACTGAAATTTCGATGAATTCAAATATTGAAATTAGAGACTTGATATTATTTTTGGGTCTTCACATAGGTACTATATGTATATATATGTTACGGGTAGAGTACGAAAATTGGGTAATCTACACATTACCCGGGTAATGTTAACACTACCCATGCCTATTGGATGAAGTAAAAATATTATTTGTAAAACGTTTATTTTGTACATTATACGGGTAATTTGTACATTATCTACCATTGAGTAGATAAAGTATTTCAATAAAAATAAAGTACGATTAAAGATTAATGGTAGATACTCCTATAATTTAATGAAAATTGAAAACGTTATAAAACGTGTACAGTGTGCACTGATATCTATTGTATAATTTTAAACATCAATAGTACTGTGCTATCGGTTTTCTTGTTCACTTGTTCTGCTTAAAGTTGTATTATTTATTTTATTAAAATGTGTTCTCAAAAAGATAAAGTAAAGGTGATCCACAGAATGTACTTTTTACGATTGTATCTATTAGCGATAATCAATGCTATGAACTCGGAAATAAAAATGGCACTCTTCTTCAACTTTATTCAAGAAATCAATTTTCGGTATGTTCTGAACCATTAATAGATATTTTAGAAGTATCAGCTACAAAAAAATCTTTGCGTGAAATAGCTCATGCACAATCTCTTTTCGGTGGTCAAGGTTTTAAAAAATGTCTGTGTACCTAAAAGTGCATGTTTATCAAATAAATGTAAATGTAAATCTGGAGGGATACTTTGCAACTCCAAATGCCACCCGAATTTCAACTGTTCCAATAAATAACTTTATTTATTTAATTTTTCAAATTTTTTTATATATAAAATAATAACTTAATAATATCATAAATACTTAAATAATTTTTTTCAGATTATAATTATTTGGTTTTTCTCTGCTTCATACCTACTTTATTCACGGCACACTGGATAATGTATACATTATATATACTGTTCATATGGATAAGGTATGCATTACCCGAATAATTGTGTACACTACCCATTTTTGTACTCTACCCGTAACATATACATGTAATAAAATTTTTTAACCGTTACTTACCTAATTTTTCTACAAAATATAGGACTTTGAATATTTCGTAAAATTCTCGTTTTTATGTATATAATGTTTGATAAAAAAGTTTGTTTTGGGTTTTAAGGTCTGAAAATTTTACTGAAGTATACTCACATATTGTTT
Organism: Tetraneura akinire; assembly: GCA_021307375.1. Taxonomy (NCBI): domain Eukaryota; kingdom Metazoa; phylum Arthropoda; class Insecta; order Hemiptera; family Aphididae; genus Tetraneura; species Tetraneura akinire. The sequence goes on from JAIUCT010000011.1 coordinate 3,925,204, forward strand.
AACATGATACCAAAATATTAGAATAATCCCAAATCACAATTTTTTTATATCTTTTAAAGTTGAAATTTTTAGCGTAATCGAAAATCTAAGAATACATATAAATATTCCTATAATTTTTTATTATTTCTCTATACTTTTACTATAATGATTAATAATTTTGAAAAATTTATTGAAACATACTGACATATATAACTAAATGTAGTTCCAAAATATTAGAATAATCTCAAGTATAAATTTTTTTTTTATTGGTATTTAAAGTTAAAAATTGAAATATACCTAAGTAAAATCGATATTTAAAGTACTCGTATTTATGTAGATTTTTCTTATTATATTTTAATATTTTACAATAATATTAAAGAAAATTGATAAAAATTTTTGAAAATTTTATTAAACCTTAAATACGAGTATATTATACTTAACTTAGTTTCAATTAATTGTGAATTGTATACTGGTATTTACGATTTTTTTTTTTTTTTTTTTGTAGCTATTTATAGTATAAAAAGTATAGGAAGGGATACAGGGGTAAAGGTAAAGAGGATAATGTTCAATTTTGATTAAAATTTGAATGAAATGATAAATCATTACACTCGAAAAACAATTCTAAGCGATGTACTGTCAGATTTGGGTATTTTGATGACTAATTTAGGGGTTTTATGGGTATACTCGTATATATTGAACATAGACAGATAAATGTAAAAATTTTAATCAATATTATTTATATAATATTATTATATCTGATGAACTTCGCTCAAAATCGTATTTCCGAATGTAATGATTTATCATTGCATTCAAATTTTAATCAAAATTCAACACTATCCTCTTTACACCTACATCTCTTATTCCCCTGCTTTTTTTCATTTGACAGACACGTCAGTGCACGTCACAGACACATCGAAGAAACTAAAATTCCAATAATGTTAAATATGTATACCTAAGTGGTTAATTAAATATTGGATTTTTTATATCAAATAATGAATAATAATAATATGGAGATATATACCTATGTATAGTGTATTTTTTTTTGTTTTACCAATCATTATATAAAAATAAAAAGATAAAGTGTAGAATTCATATTAATGTTTCATTTTTGTTTGGTCGGACGTGAGAAATGTTTAATTATTATAGAAAATAATTGATTAACCGTATTGTATAAAAACGTATTGTCCTTTACATTTTTATAATGATGCGTGTTATTATTATTATTTTTTTTTATTCATATTTTGTTATGATTCGAATATCTAAACCATTTAATATTACTTAACTAATTAATCAATGTCCAAACTCTTATTAGTTCTGAAAAAATGAATATTATATCTAATGGCCGAAATCGACTTATTTTTAAATATTTTAAATATCTTAAACATATTTTTATATTTATTTAATATTTTTACTTAAAAGAACATTATGTTACTACTCCTATGGCTGTCTCCTACCTTACGTTCATCATATTTAAAAGCAAATCATATGATTGTCGTCTCTGTTTCACATATATGGTACCACCTATACCTTATACCTATACTTATAACATAAAAAGTACCGCTGTCTTACCATCATACAATTGTTTTATATTATTATTTATATTAGTTTTTAGAGTTACGTATAAATTTATCAATAATCAATTTTGTCGAAGAGAACATAAATTATGCCATATTATGTTAAATTTTTTTATATTTAAACTAATTATATGTATTTTTAAATTAAGTAGGTACCTAATTTATAACTGGGTACACATAAATTATTTTTGAAAATAAAAATGAAATTTAACATTTGAGCACATACGTATATTATTACGTGTACGGTGTACCTATGGCAGGCTATAAGAAATAAATTTGAGATTTTAGACTGAGAAAAGTTTATGTCTTTCTCTACAAATTAAAATATGTGCATAGTAGACAGTAGTGTCTACTTAAGAATTATAACAAGCGTAAATCACTAATATTACAATTATAGGCAAATATTGATTTGCATAATCGTATCGTTTAAGTCGGATTCCTGTTAAACTGTCATGCACATTAATTCATGAATAGATTATCATTCATTAATATCTTCATTAACAGATTGCCGATTTGTTAGTGAGTTAGCGTATAGTTATTAATTATATTATTTATTATTGTGAGTAATGAATATTAATAATATATTAGTACCTACATTCTACATATTTTAAATTATATCAGTTTATACCTGTATTATGTAATATTGTAATATTACTAATACCTAAGTGCTTAAAATTCTAAAAAGTGTGTTCGTTATTCGTTTAAACGTTTCAAATTAACGTAACGACTAACGAATGATATTTGTGGAAATATATTGTATTTACAAATTTGAATACCTAAGTTTTTTAAGTAAGTATAGGTTAATAATATTAATAATATTTCAATATCATGCACTATAACACTAAATTTATAAACGATGCGAATAGATATAATAATGTATATATTTTATTGCATGTAAATAACCGATGGGCGATGGTAAGAGCCAGAGGGCATAGGTAGGTATAAGTGACAATTTCTAAATTGTTCAGGAGAACCAAAAATCATAATTTTTAACGTGAATTGTTATACAACATGTAATTATAATATGATCAAACGTTTTGGAAATTATTATGAAACAATTTTTTACAATTTCTTTGATATATTATTGTTTATAATTTATAACCTATCACAAAAAAAAAAAATAAATAAAAAATAAAACGCTTAGGTACATTTAAATTTTTTTCCTACACATCCAAATGATGTTCAATTAAATATACTATACACTGTATTGTTAGTGTAAATAAATTATTAAATTACCTTATAAAATAAACTCTAATAGGTACTTCTTAATAAAATAATTTAAAATATAGGCAAAGACATATATTCTACAATTTGCATCATAAATATAATTAATTGCATTATTAATAAAATTAGCAGTCAATATCGTCTGTTGTCGTTTACCGACTTTTACAGTACAGACTAAATAATTATCTATTAAAATGACAGATTTAAGTAACGGTGCTCCGAAATTCAGAATGTCGCTTATTACATCTGTAAATAGGCGTTTAGGCGTAATATTATTTAAATCTACAATTTTTTTTGGCGCTTATGCCTTTCGTTAGATCATCAATTATTCATTACGAATTTCGGAATTTATAATATTGACGTTTAAGTTGGATTAATCGATGTAGTAACTACTATGTCGCTTACGACAAAATGCAAAAAGTCGATTTTGAAAAAGACTGTATTGCTTACACTTTTCTGACTTCTAAAGTTTTAACCATCGTTAAATAATAATAGTTATATTGGTAGTTACATAATAATTACTTACTTGACTGACAATTAGCACAGTGATTTACCTTAACAACAAATCGTCTTATGTTATTCGTGATAAATTCGTATTTTTTTTTTTTTTAATAAATATAAAATGAAATAAACTGTAATGTACTAAAAAGAAGGCAACGCACAGCAAGATCCAATGCCTACTCGTTTATAGTCTAATTTAAAGAATTTTTTATGAAATACAACATTCAGCATCTACTAAACGAGTAAAAAATAAAATAACAATGTTAGTACTTTAGTACCTACTTAATCAGTAAATTGTAATAAGGAGTGGACCGAGGAAGCTAAACATCAATAATGATACCCCCTCTGATAACTAAATTAATTACATCCTGAGTTTTTTTTATTATTATTATTATATTATCTAATAATTTTCATTATTGCTATATAACATTTTATAAATGTTTACTTTTACTACTTTTAGTGTGATATTATCTAAATATTTCTAAAATTCTATAACACATTAACACATTACAATATACAATATCCATAATCATTAATTGATTTGGTAATTATTTATTTGTTAATTAATAATAATAGGCATTAACGCATTAATACTTACCTACCATATTTACCATCATTAACTATTAATGAGTATAGAAATTTAAATTTGAATTAAATTGAAATTATTGATAATTTTTTGTTTAGAATTTACATTTGAATGAATAGTGAATACCCATAAATTCCTGTCCTTATTTTAAAGAAAGAAAATGTAGGTAGGTATTTAATTATTTTCAAGTCGACTTTAACTATAATTTGTAGGTATATAAATATAATATTATGTCCAATAATAGGTATATCTATTTTTTGGTTACTTTTAATTACTGATTATAGTACATCAGTCATCAGAGGAACGAGAAAAGATAAAATAGACACAAAAATAATAGACAGGTATTTTAAAAAGAAAATGTAATGTAAACATATGTGATATATATTATTTATTATTGCCATGAAAGTTCTCTTTCTATTTTATGTGTAGGTATTATATTACTTTATAATTTTATATATTGTCAGATTAATGAACAAACATACAAACAATAATTGAATATGATTTGGAGATTATCAAATTATATGCGAGTGTACATTATAGTTTTTTAAAAAAAAAGAGAAAATGGAAAACTACAAATATTTCTCTGTATATAATATAATATATTATATTTATACGAATATTGTATATTATTGATAAGTTATTGAAATCCAGTTTATTTCGTATCTTGTGCTCTTGTGTACATACCAAAGTTCAGTGTCGCATTTATTAATTAATTTCAGCATCAAAGACATTATCAATATTTTGCATATTTTGGTTATTTTAAGTGCATATATGTATGCATATTTCCTACATTTTATGTGCAATAAGTCCCGAACCCTGATTATAATAATTCAAAATAATCATTTTTAATAAAAAAAATCATGTACTTTTAGTACTTCTACATTATTCTAAATACAATTTTGCATTTTTTTTTTTTTTTTTTTTTTTATAAATAACCTAAGTCAAATTATATTATGTATTTATGTTATTAAGTAATACGTATCAAAAGATTTAGTCAAACTTTAAGTATTTATGTAATTATGTAATATGTGCCAAAAGATTTAAGTCAAATTTTATATTTTAAATTTACTATCTATAATTACATTTTTTTTTTTTCATTTGAAAATGGTATTTTTTAACGTAGAAGGTAGAACAAGTTACTCTACTCTATATTACTATATTATAATATTTAAATAACATTTAAATATTAAAACCATGATCTGATATATTTTGTTAAAGTTTAAATTCTTATTCCAGAAAAATTGTCTGGGCATGACTTAATTGATAAAATGTTTGCGCATGCGCAGTGATAAAGTGTAATCTGTATTATGACACTATTTCCTAACACGGAAAGATGTGCAATGGCTCTATCCATATAATATATTGTGATCTAAGGTGGAACGCACCCTGGGATACACGAACATCAGAATTGATTTATGAAAATACCCGTCAAAGTGTACACCAGATAGCGACAATGGTTTCTGGTCATCGTATGAAGCAATTTTCCATATACTAATAATTACTCAAATAAATTAATAAAAATTAATTACTCATAATTTGCAATATTGCATATTTCAGAATGTTTTGTACAATAATTTTATTATTATAAAAACCACAAGTCACATAAGAGAAGCGCCCTCTATCTTTGACCGCTACGATTCATTGGTACGTCTACTAGTATAAGGTATATGCTATTTTCACTCTCGCTTGTGAACGTTTTGAACGAATGTGTAGTATATATACAACAGGTACTGTATAATTCATCAGGTGGTAACTGTAGTGTGACGGGTCTGCACGGATATCCCAAGGCCATGTAAATAAATGTACATTATGGCGGGTAGTGCGGAAATGCCACAAAAATTGGTTTGGAATCCGGCCACATTCTGAACTCAATTACCTGCAGTCCGTGGACGCATTAGAGTTGACCGCGCAAGTCGCGGCATTTGTGAATATAATTCCCGGAGCGGAAAACCCTCCCCCCATTCGTTCGTCAGACCTGCTATGCAGTTACCATCACAAAATTTTTTCAAAAAGTAAACAACCATCAGTGGCGGATCTAAAATTTATTTATGGGCTATATATCTCATTGGCACCATTAATCCTAATAAAATAAGTTTTTCTTTAGTTATCAAAAAATGATTCGTTTAAATTTCAAATTGAAAATCACGAGTGTACCTACCTAATTAACAAACATACAGTTAAAAATATTCCTTTATTTAAAGAAATGTTAACTTTAATTAAAATAAAAGTAATTAATACAATACATTATTACTTATTAACTGTCGTTGACTGATAACTAAAAAATAAATAAAGGAACAAATGGAAATATTCTGTTATAATAAAAGTTAAATGAAAATTATTTGTCATTTTGACCAATATATATATATTATATTATTATAATATATAGACTTCTAAATCTATCCTTTTTTTAGGCATTAATGTCTAAAAATTTTACTAAAGTATACTTAAATATTATTAATTAACATCATACCAAATGTATTACTCGCTAGAATAGAATAAAATTTAAAATCAACATTAATTATTGTAATACTCATTGGTATAACATCACCACTGTTGAATATTGGACTGTCATTCATTTTTCTTTTATTCAAAAATATATCCGAATTTCACAGAGTAGGTTCGCTTAGATCTGGGAAATTAGGTGCTTGACATACCCAGCGCGCGTTAAGAACTCGAATGGATGTTACTATTATATTTTAATATTTATATTATTTATAAAAATTTCATTAGTTTTAGTGAAATGGATTAGTAAACAAAAAAACGTATACTTAATTTTAATATAATTTTTTGTATTTAAATTCAAAAGTAAAAAATGCACAAAAAGTCAAATAGTCAAATAGTCAAAGAGACCAAAGCCCATCTCATCATCTTCTTCTTCTTCACTTTCAACTTTTTCTTCTTTCTTCGCTTCTTGTACTGGAGCTGAACTTTCAACTGGAGCTGCAACAGCAACAGCAAACTTAGATGGATCCTGAAACAAAAAGTAATAATATTGGTAAAACAAGAAAATAAATAAGGATAAGAAGTTATAATAGTTTTATATAATTATGGTTCTCAAGTATGGGAAAATATAGATCAAAGAAGTGATTAGAAGTTATAAAGAGACATAAGATATATATATATATATATAAACCTATATATAAGCATCCTTGTCAATACAATAAATTCGGATCATGTTTTTGATTCAGCTAGTAGTGTTTAATGTCCTTTTTCTAATGTTCATGAATAATATTATTATAAACTATAAAATCAAATATTTTGTACCATTATTGTATATTATATTAGTCAGGCACATACACAAACAAATTTCAGAGGGTTCATAGGTTACATAAAATTACTTATACTTATATATAAACTAAAATTTTCAAAAAAAAATTATGAAAGGTTAGAACCCTAACCTCCCTTGTAAACGTGCCTATATTGTTTCTGTCCTTGTCAAGTGATTACCATATCATTTTATACAATTTTGTTTTATTTAAAAAAAAAAAAACAAGGAATTATGAATGGAAGCTATGCGAAAATGTATGTAAATATTTTAAAAATACAGATATTGACTAAATGAAGTGTGCAATCAAATCTTTGATTAAATTAATCTACTACATTTCATATGTGACTGAACTGGACTAAACAGATACAATATGTGGAATAAAACTAAATATATTTTACAAATAAATATTAGTTCATTACCTTGAGGTATTCCTTGAAAGTTGTTGCTTCTTTGAAGTCAATTTCAGTTTCAGCAGCAACAGCAACTAAGTTCTTGAAACCATTGATTAACATATGTGGAGCAGACACCAATGTTGGATAGTTGATAGCAAGACAAGCAGCTGTTAATTGAGTAACTCCCTATTTACATAGTATTCAATTATATTAAAATTACTTAACTCTACTGTTGAATATAATTTATAAAAGTTATTAGTTATAAGTGTTATTCAAGAAAATATATTGTCTCAATTCACCACTTACTAGTATTAAGTACATTAATCTTAAGTTGTATTTATCATATACTCTATTCTTACAAATATACTCAGATTAATTTTATCAACATTAACTTCTTCAGACGAGAAAAGAAGACAAATAATTTAAATTAAGAATCATCATTATTAAGTATTCTATAATTATTATATTTCAATGTATTAATGGATCCGATTGTGACTCATTTTTAGTATAAAAATCTAAGGATAATTCATGAAAGAAATAATTGCATACCAAATGACTGAGATATCGTGAATTTTCAGCTCTTTGTACACAGATCTTCTATTAAAAATTAGAATTTACAAAAAAATACCTTACAAGAAACACTTGCGCGCCTTTGAAATGGTCAAGATTTCAATTTTTTTTTTTTGTATTTGACATGTTGACCGGCGCTGTTTAAAAAGGGCGTTTAAATTACCAAAACTTTTTTTTTTTTTTTTTTAATAAGTTTATTTGCTCTTACTAGGGTTAGGTCAATACTTATTTTTCTACTTTTAGTAAGTTTTTTACCAAAATAACCCAGTATTGACTGGTAGTCAACAACCGACCGAAAATTTATGACATTTTAGATAAGACAATAAGGTGATATAAGAAAAAACTATTGGAATCATGACCAGCATTGAAATGTGAAAAAGTGAAAAATGAGTCTTGTTGTAGCCTAGTAAGATGCGTTTAAAAATTATTTAGTTATTTACAATCAGTCGTGAACGTGATAAAAGAATAAAATCTCTATTAGTCCGATTTTCAAAATTTAAATCATGGAAACTATAATAAATTATTCAACATATTTGTATTTTTTAAATAGTTTTATATAAAAATTGATCTATTGTTACACAAACATACATAATATATTGTATATAAATATTAAATTGTATAATTCTGAGGAAAATTTTTTTATGATAAGTTTATTAGTATCATTAAGATACTTATAGTCACACGTAATGTTTAAAAATTGTTTAAATTTTAGTCCTTAATAAATAGTCACTATTAGATCCCTTAAATATAAATGAAAATATATATTAAATTTTTTAATAATTTAATAAATTAACTCAGAATTAAATTGTCAACATTAAGTCTTCTGACGGGAAAAGAAGACATTATATTAAATTATGAATCATCATTGTTAATAATTTTCCATTTTTCTAAAAATAATTTGATAAAACTATCCAATTAAAATTCAATCTTACATTGAATTTGGTATAACCAACTTTTAAGTTACATTTTATAATTCTTAATAAGTAGAATGAAGGTTATTCATATTATATAACTAAATTAATGATTAAAATAATAAAGTATATAAAAACTTACTACTAAAAATGTATTTATTAAGTCTTCTGACTTTATGTCCAAAATAGCAGATTCAAAGATAGTTCCAGAATCATACACCATTTGTATAGCTAAACTATATGAAAACGGGGAAATATTCAACATATTTAACAATGTTGCTTCTGAAGGTCCTACCTTATCTCCTTCTTTTAAAATATGCACATCATTCTATTTATTTTAAAATATATTAAAACAAATTGTTAAAATATTATCAAATTTTTTTTTCTTACAATAATTTCAATTGTTCCCTTAGAAATTTTGGTAGGAATTGAAAGTGCCTGGAAGAAAGATGTTTTTTCTGGTCCAAGACCAGTATTCTGAGCTGGAATAACTACAGGACAAGGAGCAATGGCACCAGGACGAGCGGGAGCTTGCACTTTATTTTCTAAAAGTTTATCTCTGATTTCCATCAAATCACTATGTGTAAAAACAAATCCTACATTTCCTCTGATATGATCCAAGATCCTAAAAAATGATATAGATTTAATTATGCAAACATGTAAATATTATACCTAAAATATAAACATTAATTTGAAAAATATTGTTACAAAAAATCAGACAGTCCTCTGGCTTTTTAAATCAATAAACACCAATCCACGCCAATAGGTTCAACCATTTCTGGCTTTGACGTGTTAATGATTGATATTTTAAGATAATTAATATAATCATCACAATTACTGTAACCATAATATTAAAGAAAAAACCAAATAATACTTATAATTAAGTTACCAAAATATTTTTTTGGATTTTAGTTTACTGCTACTAAAGTGTTTTACTACAATAAGCTTCATCCGCACCAATGGGTTCAACCCATAGAGTAATATAGAGAAGCTTTCCGCTATATCACACATGTAAATAATATGAAGCTCATATAATGTGGACGTTCCCCCTCGAATCAAATTATTGGCCGCTAGATAACGCTATTTTATACCATCAAATGTTTAAATATATCAATATTCAATCGTGTATCAAGATCAACGGTGTTTATGATTGTGTGATTTACGATCTTTTATTCTGTTTGTCACTTTATTTGTCTTTTCTCTTTTCTATGCGTACATTGTACTAAATAAATTTATAATTAGATTTTATTATTTTATATATTTTTTATTATTTGTATTTTATAATATATAGGTAATGTGTTTAAATAATTATTCTTTGTCTATTTATATTATATTAAATTAAAATTATTATTTTTATTTTATAATATTGTATAATGCATTTAAATAGTTATTTTTTGTCAATAAATATAATCATTTTTATATATTGTTTATAATAATAAGGTTTTGTTATTCTGTTTTCTATATTCTTAATCTTATTGTTAATAATTTAATTATATTTAAATTATTATTTAACTGCCTATAATTTGTGTGTATTATAAAAACAAATTCATTCCTTAATTGTTATAATAATATATCAAAAAGTATAAATTTTTAGCTATCGGTACGTAACAGAATTATGGTATGCAACATATTATGTAATGTAATAAGTATATGGGTAAGTTAGTTGTGTATTGTTAAGTTAATTAGTGTTGTGTAAGACATAAAATAGTATTATTTCTTTATTATGGTCACACTGCTTATCCACCTTCAGCGCTTCAATTTTTGTTCATTAGGGCCTCTCTATATTACTCTATGGTTCAACCATTTCTGGTGTTGGCACGTTAAGACTCTACTTATTCAGTTATAGTTATCATCATAAACTATACTTTAATGAATATTTTGAAAATATTACTTTTCGAGAGATTGATTCCTGTCAATATGACTTTTAATTGCCTTTCTCAACATAGTGTTTTTCCCCATCAGTACAACAGCATTTCCACGAAGACTAATACGAATCTGCTGCATCTGTTTTGAACCCACATTGTCGGCTCCCACAATGAAACATTTTGGAAATTTTTCAAGTAAATCCTGGAAGAAAAATAACCAGTCTCAATTGAAATAATAAAACTTATAAAATATAATTTAGATTTAAGTATTACATACCACCAACTTCACAAAATAGTTAGCTTTCCAAGTCGCTTTGTCCTCTCTTGCCATCTTGTAGTGTAGAGATGTTGATACGTTTAAGAACTAAAAATCAAAGTATTAAATAATTTTGTGAATACTTTTTTTTTAACATTATTATTCGAAATCATATAAAAAAAACTGGAATTAAGGCCTATTAAATATATAAATATTACTATATTTTAGGTTGTTTATAATTTTCGTGCAAGTTTTAATGTTTTCCATATATGTTAAAAACAAAACGCAAAACAATGAACAAAACTTTTAAAATTGTTTAATAACGTATAGAGAAGTTAAAATAACCCATTGGTAAAATTTAAACATGCAGGGTCTTCCTACATAAACCATGTGAATTAGTGAATGTTGATATAAGATATAGAATCACTTTTAACTTTTTTAATTGTTATTTCAATAAATTATAAGTCATCAAATTATTTCAATAAAATAGTTAACTATAATACATATATAATTGTACATAAAAGTTTACTTACCTAACGACACCTGTAAATTAAAAGATGGATAACAAATCGACGACCAAATTTCATCACGTTATGGCCTCAACCCTCAAGCATAGAAGAGACAAGAGACCGTGCCTCGTATAATGCAAACAAACCAGCGATCAGCGATGAGCACTGAACTCAATACATGGAAATAAAAGCGCATTGCAGTGTCAAAAGTGGACCCTTCACGGGCGCCGCCATATTGATTCCGTTTCCATGGAAGAAAAAATAATTATATTTAATATTTTACTGCTTTATTTGAAAATTGTATTTATGTAGCTACTGTAACTTGTTTTCATTGAAATTGAATTAATAATAAATATTATATATATTATAAAAACTATTATTTATTGTTTTTTTATCAGTATACTTAATGCATAATAAGTATTATTATTATTCTACTTATACCATAAGCAGTGACGTATCCAGGATTTTTTTTGGGGAGGGGCTGAAAAATAAAAATTAAACTATAATTTACTAACTTAATTAACTAAAAATTCAAAT
>JAIUCT010000011.1:3962375-3977254 GCA_021307375.1 Tetraneura akinire
GGTTAGTTTTTATATTATAATAAATGAAACGCGATAATATCTCAAATATTAATAAATAATTATATATAACTGTTATATATTTAAACAAAATTTAAAATATTATTAAATTTTTAAATAATTTAATATAGGTAAATAATTTTATTATATAACGGGTAGTTGTTTGAAATTTTTTCTTAAAAAATATATTTAAATAAAGTAATTTTTATTAAGTTTAAAATTGGTTTTACATTTAAATTGTAGGACAGGAAAAAAGAACTACTAATCAGAATACGGATAGAGCTAAGAAACAAAAAATAGATTAAATTTGGTGAACTCTCCATGATTTGTAGAAATAGTTGCCTCTCATTATAGAAAAATAGTTTATAGTATTATAAGAAAAATATTGAGAATGTATTTAATTACGCCAATTTCTTAATTCGTGTAAATCTGAAATGGTAGAAAAATTTTACGTTGTCTGCTTACTAGAACATATCGGAGTAGATCAAGATGGTCTTGATGTAAAAATATAGATAATTACTTCATCAAGACACTATATTTGAAAGTCGACGTTTTATTGTTGGCTGACGTTTTCGAGAATTTTAGGGACATTTATACGAAAACATATAATTTAGATCCAGCGTATTATTATACCGCACCCGGGGTTCAGTTTCGATTGTATGCTGAAATACACATCAATCAAACTTGAATTACTCGAGGATTACGATATGTTGCTGATGATCGAGATATATATATATATATATAGTCTTTTATATGTTTACTATATTATTATTATATTTTAGGTATACGTGGAGGGTTGGTACAAGCGAGTATGCGATATGCAAAGGCCAATAACTATATAATACCTGATTTTAATTTGACAAACCCTAAATCATGGATAATTTATCAAGACTGTTAGTATTTTATTTTATTTTTTTTTAAATTTATTTTTTTAATTAATTTAATTTTTAGGTAATAACTTGTATGGATGGGCAATGTCTCAGTACATGCCATACGGTGATTTTAAATGGGGTGAGCCGACACTCGACGGGTTAGACGAGTTAACTGAGTTAACTTCGTCTGTTGCTCGTATGCATGAAGTCGATATTACGTATCCAAAGGAACTTCACGATAACCATAACGATTTGCCTTTCTTACCAAACAACAGTATCCCTGAAGGATCGGATAGGGAAACCTTAATTTAGGCTATAGTAATTAATAATCATATCAATAGAAATATTTTGGGGGTTAATTTAAAAAGTGATGGATAGAAAAATATTATATAGGGCATGAACAAAGTATGTTTAGCGCCTTGTCTTTTTTTGAATTTCAATCGAGTGAGAATCGAAATTTTCAGAAAAAAAAATATTACAAAATGTATCTTATAATTATTCTTATAATGGAGTCAGATCTTTGTATGAATATATTTTTCTACCTATTATATTTTATTATTATAATATTTTATTATTTCTATTAGTGAGCGAAGTTACAAAGTTGGTGTTAGGTGAGGGATTCAATCTGGAATCAGCGTCATGTGAGGAGGTGGAATGTGAGACGAACAACTTATGTTTACGGTGTAGAAGAAGAAAGCAAGAATTCTGTCAAAATTATCATCTTGTAGAACAGCAAAAATGGTTAGATATAATTAGTACCTAGTAAGTTTAAAAATTTTAGTTTATATTGGTTAATTAGTGAAATAGCGTATTATTCTAGTTATGATACCGAGATAATTTTAAGAAATAAATATGAGCAATTATATATTAAGAATCCTGATTCTGGGCATAACTCTTGGAAAAATTAATTAATTAGAAATAGCATAACAAAAAATCAAAAAAATCTATCGAATAATTACTGGGATAACCTAATATATAAGATAATAGAATATAAAACTAGATTATGTGTAAAAGAAAAAAAAAATATAATATAATAACAAATTCTAATAAGTAATAATAAAAAAATGAATATTCTAGATTATATAGTTTTAGATTATAACTCTACAACTGTAGAAACTAGAAGACATTTTTATTTCGGACTATCAGTTAAAAAAATTTCTTATGATATAAGTAATTTTAATAGGGAAGAGTGGTAATTTATTTATTTATTTTTATTTTTTATCTCTTAAGTGCTAGTAATTAAATAATTGTAGATACTTTTTTTATTCTTTATTTTGTATATAGTAGAATATATTCTCACCAAATAATTATAATAGATATATAGTAATATATTTTAATTTATGCATGATTAAATTTCTTATCAAATAAATTATAATAAATATATTACAGTAAAATATTTTAAATTATGCATGTTTAAATTATATAACCTTTAAATTGTAGCACAGGAAAAAAGAACTACTGATCAGAATACGGATAGAGATAAGAAACAAAAAATATATTAAATTTGGTGAACTCTCCAGGATTTGTAGAAATAGATGTCTCTCATTATATAAAAATAGTTTAGTATTATAAGAAAAATATTGAGAATGTATTTAATTACGCCAATTTCTTGATTCGTGTAAATCTGAAATGGTAGAAAAATTTTACGTTGTCTGCTTACTACTGAACTATAAAAGTTAATTTAAAATTAAAATATGCTTATAATATATCCAACATAGAATTTACATCCGAGAATAGAGCATTTAAAACCTCAGCCAGGACAATTTATTTGGATACTAATATAGAAAAATAGTAGACGAAGAATTTTGTGAAGTTGTAAAAAAGGGTAGGGGATTTACGTTACAATCAATCGACCGTATTTTATTGGGTATATACACCTATGAGCGGTTTATCATATATCCCTCTTCCGTACTATATGGATTATGGAATATAAAAAAAACTATTTAAATCCGCAAAATATAGATGAACAATATTTCAAGTGGGTAATACGTGACTCGTTCAATATATTCCAAAGTTTCAAAAAGTATTAAAGTATAATTTTCTAAAAGTGATCATTTAAAATTGTAATGGCTGCTCCAATCAAGAATGAAGCATTCAAATGGGTTGCTCTAGCCAGCTCATCGACACCACTGTTTTCGGTGTTGACATTGCGGACCGAAAATTAATCCATTCCGGAGTAGATCCAGATGGTCTTGATGTAAAAATATATATAATTACTTCATCAAGACACGTAATTATGTCACATTCATTCTTAAAAATGATTTTCTCAAAAATTGATTATATATTGGCAATAATCGTCGTAGATAATAGTGCGGCAGTTGCTACCACTTCTACTGTAATTCCGCAGTGTAAACGAAATAATACGAGTGTACAAAAAAATAATCCTAGCAGAGCGAAAATGATACGCGTACAGTCGGTGAATACGTCGGACTTTATCGAAATCGACTCCTCGCTTAATCGCGGGGTCGTATGGTTTTATAGTAGAAACGTGCGTAATATTCGCAGTTATCATGCATTTCTCCGTTCGATAAAGTCCGAATTGATAGCAAAATTACGCGACAGCGTGCGTATTCACCCGATCAAGTACAATTTGAAATTGGAAGCCACATACACGGTACCAGGCGTCGAAACGTCTGTAGAGAACAGAGCGTTTAAAACGTGTTCTCGCGAAATGTTCGGGAACAGCGATATCGAGTCTATGATCGGTTATATTTTGCCGCTCTCCTCGCCGAAGAAGACGTTTACGCGGGTAAAGGTAGCGGGTTCACTCTATCGTGTATTGACGGTCTCCTTTTAAGTGTATACAAATATTCGCCACTAGGCGTCTCGTCGTATTTACCTTTCCCGAAGAGCATAAATCGTAAAAAAGCTGTTGTAAATCCACAAAACATTGACCAACATTATTTCAAGTGGGCTATTTTGGCGAAACACGTACAACGTGAACATTCCTACCTAACCTAACCTAGGGTGTTATATTTAAATGTGATATTTGTAGTTTGGCTTATTTTAAGTATAAAACCAGTCTCACAAGACACGCAAATCAAAAACATAACAAGAAATTCGAACAAAACGAGGTCGCTCAAAACATTTTTGTACCGAATATCCCAGCTGCAGCAGTCAAATGATGCCGTTCAAACTGCTATATGGGGTGACGATTTCGATGACGAGTTGTTTTTGAACGTTAATGAGCAAGGTAAGATTTCATATAATAATAAATATAACTCGATAATTTTTCTAATATAGTGGTTATAAGTTTAGGCAAAATTTTAAATATAATAATAATATATATTTTCATTATTAAATAATTTAATATAAGTAAGTTTATTATATACCGGTTAGTTGTTTGGATTTACTTTTTTTAATATATTTAAATAAAGTAATTTTTATTAGGTTTAAAATTGGGTTTAAATTTAAATTGTAGGATAGGAAAAAAGAATGAGTAATCACAATACAGATAGAGCTAAGACACAAAAAATAGATTAAATTTCGTGAACTCTCCAGGATTTTTAGAAATAGACGTCTCTCATTATAGAAAAATATTTTGGTATTATAAGAAGAAAATCCAGAACGTATTAAATTATTGCAAATTTCTTGATTCGTGTAAACCTGTGACATGTTGAACTGTTAACTGTAATATAAGTTATAACACTTTAATATATTTCAAAGTGTCAAAAAGTGATAATTTTAAAATTATAATGGCTGCTCAAATCAAGAAAGAAGCATTCAGATACGTCGCTCCAGCATCACCTAGAACCTAGACAGCTCATCGACGCCACTGTTTTCATTGTTAACTTTGCAAATAGAAAATTTATTCATATAGGAGTCGATCCAGATAGTTTTGATGTGAAAATACAGATAATAATTCCATCAAGACACGTTATCATATCACATACATTCCTAAGAAAAATTTTCTCGAAAATGGGTAATATATCATCAATTATACTGGACACGCCGAATAATTCGATGAACGAGTATTTATCGATATCCGATAAAGATAATATAGTAAAAAAAATGATATATCGCGGATATAATGCGTTAGTGATTGAGTCTATAACTCAAATTGGATGTAGGATATTGCTTAATAGAAGAGATTTAATAGCTTTACAATATTTGGAGTGGAGTATTTACGAAAACGTAACTCAAAAAATACAGATAGCACCACCAATGATTTTTAATCAATTTAAAGAAATATCGAAGTATTTGAAGGCATACATAAATCTAGAAAAAAATTTAGATCATAAAGAAAAATTAAATTTCATCTCAAACATACACGATGATCTTATAGCAAATCATATTCCAAAGACCAAGTTCAACTACATCAGTCAAATAAAATTATTGGCCGCAGACCAACTGGCGATAAGTTGTACAACAAACAATACAAACGAGTTAAAAGTAATTATTTTTCATTAACCGTAAGATATTGTATATGTACGTATAATATATTAATTTATTTGATTTTTATTAGACTTACTATGAAGAATTTAATCAATTACATATTATAACCAAGGGATTATTCAGCACCATCACCAGATCATGATTCCACCGACGATATTTCAATTCATAATAATGAAATAATGGTAATTATTCGATTTTTTTCTTTTTAGTATACAAAACTAATATTCATATATTATTTTTATAGGCTATTGATGTAAACGATGGTCCTGAATTCTTCAATCAATATCGTATCACCATCACCACCGTCATTTACAACAGACTTTTACCAATCAGATCAATGATGAGATTTACTTGTACATAAAATATAAATATATTTTTAAAATGTTAAATAAAACATACTGTTATTAAACGAAATTATTATGTATTTATCATATTCAATTAAGGTATAATAAAATTAAAATAAAGACGTTAGATAATATTATGAAAATATTTTTATTTTATTAAATAACATATTTTCAGCTACGGATACGTAAAGATTGTCTTACAAGACATACCAAGAAGAATCATCATGATACAGTTACACAAAACGTAATTCCTAGTAATGTTTCAATATCAACTGCATCAACCAAACCTTCCATTGCTATCCAAGTTCATGATATCTATGATGGCCCGTATTTGAACGTCGATGAGCAAGGTAAGATTTTATATAATATTAAATAAGACGCGTTAATTTATCAAAGAATTTAATATTACACAATTAAATATTAAAAAAATAATTTCATATGATGTTAGATCTTTTTCTAAATATATTTCAATAAAGAAAAAAGTATTTTTTATAAAGGTTAACATTAGTTTATTAATATTATATTGTAGGACAGAAAAGAAGATCGAGTGACAATAATGTCGAGTTAGAAAGAAAAAAAAAAGGCACGTTTAGAATTAATTGGGAAGTCTATTGAATTAATAAAAATATGATTATCATTCGATAATACTATAACATGGTTCTATAAAAGAAATAATCAAGATATTTTCAATTATTATAAATTTTTAATTTCATTAAAAATTGAATTAATTGACCTTATATTATAACAAGATCTCCTCATAAAATTCAATCTAAAATTAGAAACCACTTACAGCATATCTAACGTAGAAAACACTTCCGATAATAGAGCGTTTAAAACCTCGGCAAGGGCGGTTTTTTATGATAGTGAACTTGATGTTATTATCGACGAAGAATTCGTTAAACTTTTATTCGAACAAGATTCATACTAGACTAAATCGTCGAGAATTATTTATTTATACCGTATAATTTTTCTGTTTTTTTCATAATCATGTTTATGTCAAACGAAATTTCATCACGGGTGTTTGGATCAGTTCAAAGTATACGGGAAAATCCTCATTTTTACGCTTACTATATCGAAACTAATAGCGAGTTAAATTTAAATATTTTATATAACTTTTGTCACACCATGAGACATGAAGTTTTAACGGCTATACGTGAATCTGACGAAAATAATTTTAATAATTTTATCTTTCTCAGCGTATATTACGAGATTTCTAGTCCTGTCATCAACACGTTTTATTACGTATGCATAAACTGCTTTCCGAAGAAAAGTGGCGTTATACAGCGTCGGGGCCATACGTCAGAGTTGCACGTAGAAGAACGTTGCTTTTATTGGGCGGAGGAAGCGCAGCATTATAATAAGACTTCTATCTGTAAATACTGCAAAATATATTTCACCAGAATGCATGGTGAATCACATTATTCTAATAGTTTCTGGGATGTTGACGAGACAAAAACTCAAAAAATAATCGATATTGAAACAGATTATTTGGATATACCAGTTCGTTTATCGTACCATTACTAATCATAATATTATGTAATATAATTAAAATTATGATGATTACTAATTATGAAAAATATTATTTTTATTAATAACCGATAAATATAATACAGTAAAAAAAAAAATGGTCTATCGCGGAGAAAATGTTCTAGTGATCGAGTCTATATCTCATATTGGTTGTAGAATATTACTTAACCGAAGAGATCTAATAGCTATACAATATTTGGAGTGGAGTATATATACCTATTATGAGAGCGTAACTCAAAAAACGCGGATAATACAACCAATTATTTTTAATCAGTGTAAAGAAATATCTAAGTATTTAAAGGCATACATAAATCCAGAAAAAAATTAAAATTATAAAGCGTGATTAAATATTATTTCAAACATGCATGATGATCTTATCACTAATAATATTCCAAGGAGCAAGTTTAATAATATCAGTCAAATAAAATCATTCACCGCAAACCAGCTAGCGATCAGTTTTACAACAAACAATGCAAACGATTTAAAAGTGATAATTTTTCATTTTGTAATTTGAATATATTATGTAATTTTTGTCATACTATGAGACACGACGTTTTCACGAGAACACACGATTCTAATGAAAATAACTTCAATAATTTCATTTTTCTAAGTGTCTATTATGAAATTATTATTCCTTCTAACGATACAAGTTATTATGTTTGTATAAACTGTTTCACTAGTATCTGGGATGTTGACGAAACAAATTCTCAAAAAAAAACGTTTTCAATCGTACGCACCAGTTATCGTTGTGGACTTATCGCGTCAGAACGACAACGTCAAATCGTCGACCATGGACATGCGAATCGAATTCAATACGGAGAAATGCAATTCCGTCAAAAACCACAGCTTACTGTTTAATTTTACACGATATTTATATTAGTATATTACATATATTTTTATACGATAATAACAATTGGAAATTTTAAAACAGAATAATACGATAAAATAAAAATTAAATTAATCATGGAGGGGGCTATAGATCGTGTATGGAGTGGCGGAGTGGGTATTGGTCGGGCGTGGAGTGGCGCGGCGTGTATGAAACACGGACGAATATGTTACAGCGTTAGACGGGGCTGCGGCTTTGGGAGGCTCTGCGCGGGGAGGGCAGAACCGGCCTTTTGTACATATTTACTTATTAAATTAGGATTTGTCATTATATTATATTTATTTATTATATTTTTTTTCTTTTACACATAATCTAGTTTTATATCCTATTATCCTATATATTAAGTTATCCCAGTAATTATTCGATAGATTTTTTTGATTTTTTGTTATGCTATTTCTAATTAATTTATTTTTCCAAGAGTTATGCCCAGAATCAGGATCCTTAATATATAATATATATATATACGTAATTGCTCATATTTATTTCTTAAAATTATCTTGATATCGTAACTATAGACCAAAACGCAGTAGTAGTAGTAATGATAGTAGTAGCGATGATGAACCAGTCGCGAAAATACTTGAACGCGCCCGGGACACTGATGACGATTCAGAGTTTGTACCACCATCGAGTGTTCAAAATGATAGCAGTGTTGGGTCTATGGATGTTGATGATGCGATTTCCTGTAGAACTCGTAAAAAGAGTAATACTGACGCTGCTGATACTACTACTATTACTACTGAAACTACAACAAGTCTTGTGCATATGGATAATGCCTCGACAATGGATATTGATGATGATGCGAGTAGCGACGATGACAATTTATTTATAACGAATGCGAAGCGAATATTGTTGAATGAAGATCATTGGCGTTTGCATGGTAGTGACGATGAATTAGCTGACAATTCCGACGACACGGACACGGATTCGATAGAGTTTAATCTAACAACAGAGATGGTTGACAATATCATAATCGACATTGCCGAAGGTAGACAGCCCGACGATTTTAAAATGCCGGCAATTGTGGAGATGATGATAAATTCCGATCCTGCTATTAAGAAAAACGACAGACGCATACGCAACAGAGACACTATGGACTGGAACAATTATTCACTTGCTCACTGTACGCACAAGTTGGATTCTTATTCTAAACACATCGAGCGCACCAAAAATATTAGCTTTGAAATTACTCCGCGGAATCACGACTACTTTCAAACAATCAAATTCAAACTTGAAAATGAATATCTCACTCAAAACTTGGACTCTTACAAAATTACTACAAAAGACAACGAATCCGACTACATTAAAGGCATGTTGCTTGTTGATCATAATAATGAACCTGATGTTTTCACTGTTGGCTCCATGCCCAAGTACAAGGAACGTAAAGTGCACGGTGTTCAAATGATCCCCATACAGCAGACTTTGCGATCATTTGAACGGCAAAACAAGTATAAGTTTCGATTTGCGCGCAGCCGGTTAGGTGACAAGTTGCGAATTTTATCAGAAATACCGTCGCTGTCAAATAACTTTCAGTCGCGACTCAATTGTTATATCGATTATCCCGTGTTTCCGCTGTTGTTGGGTTATATTCCTGAGAGCATGATGGTTGATGAAGGTTTTTTTAAACTTTCACAATGAGGCATTGAACCGGTAAGACCCTGACCACAAGTATGATTTTCTCGAAGGCGAGTTGAAAATTGCCATGTTGGAATACTGGCGAATTTCAGTGTCCGATCTAGAAAACATACCAACCACCACGAATATCTTGCAAGACAAAGTTGTTCATTTTCTCGAGGCGTTCCATTATTCGTTTAGCCTGGTGGACGTCGCTCCTGTAGACACACTCGCGCACGTCAATGCTTATGGAGACGTTACTATGCATCCTAGCGTTACGCGAAACATGCTAGTTACAGTCGGCCAATTAAACAAGTTGGAGCACAAGAAAGTTATTAACGAGGAAGCAGTGCTTTTTCTTAAAAAAAACATTGCTTTCATGTCACAGCACCTTGACAAGCGCGCCATACTGCTGTGGTCATCGCTGTTCAAAGACCTAAATGTTCAATCAATCATCTGCAGTCATACGCTCAATCACTTGTACAGTAATCGGAAACGGTACTACGAGTCTATTGAGTTTATCACACTTACTCTGACGAATGAACAACGCTGTAAAGTGAGCATGATGTGTTACGGGTTGAGCAAGGACAATGACGGACAACTGCTGGACGAAGTGACAGTGACTGACACGCAACATCATCTCTTCCAGCATATTGACATTCAGACTCTTTTCAGCACACAATTTGTTTTGCCGGGACACGTGCCAAAGATTTTCTGTATTCGATTCGACAACTTTTTCATGTCAACGATTGCAGCCGAGTGTGTGTATCATATGAAAAAGTATGGGCACGAGCACATATTCGAAAACGATCGGTTGAGTATGGAAGACCGCTACTTGCCGTGGTTCGATGCTGATGACACGCCGTACCATCCATCTAAATTGGCCAAATTTTCATACGTCTCAAAACCTAGTCCCGATTGTTTTATAAATTATGATTCAACTGGCATTGTACCGCGACCGCAATTGTCTGTACGTGAAAAGGCAGATGTTGAACGCGCTTTTGAAAATGAAGAACGTCAACGCGCGCACACAAGTGAGATTGGCAATTCAGAGTACGCAATGGAGACGGACGAGTGTACGATTGCGTTGAAACAAGAAATTCAGGACTTGGTTGACGATAGCAAAGTAGATTGGGGCGTCAAGTTTACAATTCCTGAAGTACGCAATCGTATATTCCGACCGTTGAATTCTCGTTTAAGTGAAGACACTGATGCGCTCGATATCGAATACACTGGTAAGCAGCGCATTATCAAGTTCATGAAAGGTACACAATACAAACTCAGACTAAAACACCTAATGTCGCGATTGAACGAAAGAAGAAAATACAATTGCCGCCTACGATCAAAGAGAAGTTTATGAATAAGATGCCGACGGAGAAACAGACGGCAATGCTCAAAGCCAAGACCAAGAAATATACGCACTTGCCAGAGTTTAAAGAATTGGTATTGAAGCCCGGCGAATATGACGAAAAGAACGCCAAATGGCCGTTAAACTTTTCAGACAGATGCGTAATGGATGATTGTAATTTTATCATCATTGGCATTAAATTGTTTGCCGTGGCTGATACAAACTTGGTCAGCCCTCAAGGCAATCGCTCCTTCTATTGCGCTCTGTGTGGAAAGTCTAAGTTTGGTACGCGACGTTCGATAATTTTGAATGAAAATTATGTTATTTCGTCGTGCTTCATTTGTTATAGACGATTGAATTATTGAATTCAATATTTCGTACTAAACGGATTTACACTTTAATGGGGAATATTTTATCGATTATTCTCAATACACCGGATAAAACGAATGCACATGTATTTTTAGAAGATTCCAAAATAATTGTCACTAAAATGGTTTATCGGGGAGAAAACATGCTGGTGATCGAGTCGAAGACAACGCCCGGATGCAGGATATTACTAAGCCGTTCAGACCTATTAAGACTACAAGATTTAGAAACTCCAATATTTGAGATAATCAAGTAATAACCTTAATATTTGGAGAAGGATACTATATCGATCGAACAATATGTAGTAAGGCGCACTGTGTAATAGAAGAACTATGTTTACGGTGTAGAAGAAGGAAACATCAATTCTGCCAGAATTATCATCTTGTAGATGTTAGTGGTGGTTGGATATTGTTAAACATAAGTTTGTGAATTTTTCCTTATATTGGATGATAGATGACATAGCACACTTTTCTAGCTACGATGTTGAATTAATTTTAAGGATTAAATATGAAAAATTATACATTACAACTCCCGATTCAGGACATATGATTAGAAACAGTATTTTAAGAAAATTTAGTATAATGAAAAATAAAAAAATCTTTCAAATAATTATTGGAATAACTTAATATTTACGTTAATAGAAAAAAAATATACTCTGTGTAGAAGAAAAAAATTCAATATTAAATAAATATGATATAATATTTAAGGAATAAAACGTAAAATCTAGCATTCTATATTATACAGCCCCGGGGTTCAGCTTTGACTGTATGCTCAAATATACATCAATCAAGCTTGAATTACTGGAGGATTACGATATGTTGCTGATGTTCGAGAGAGGTATATATAAAAATATATATTTATTTTTTATATGTTTAATATATACTATGAAATCATTCAAATATATTCATTTATATAATATATAATTATAATATTTGAAGGACATATCGTAGCGATAACACCGATTTCAAACGACAAATTCAGACGATCAATTTATTATCATTAATATTATTATATTATATTATGTAAGTATAAACATATTTTTATATTTTAAAATATACCTAATAATGTTTATAGTATTAATACGATATAATATTTATTATATACTTAATACTATCAATTTGCTCATTTATATATTATAATAATTATTATATTTCCTTCAATGTTATTTCAGAAAAATGGACGCATTGAAAAAAAGATTACAGGCACAAGAACGGAATCAATTTAGATCGATTGGAGAACTAACCATGCATAAAAAGTATCTAATCGAGTAATCGCATCCTTTGAAAACAAAGAAACAACGTATGGGTTATCAGCCATTTGCCAGTTGAAGGATGAGGAATGACATATTTCTGTTTATCTTCCGAAATCAATAAATATGTCTGATGAAGACATTCTCAATTACAATTGCAGCTTGCCACCAAATATGTTTTTAATTTATAAAGGAAAAACAGGAAAATCATTTAAAATAGATTTTCAATAATTATAATATTTTTATTACAAAATTATATACCTACTTAATAATAATAACAATAATCAAATAATGTGTTCTTAATTTTTATTTTAAATACCTATTACTTATAATTGATACATAAATATTAGTTATAGTTAGTATCTACCAAGAGTATAACATATAAATATAAATATTACATTCTTTAAATGTCATAAAAATATATTGTTTTTAATATTAATAACATGTATACTATTATGAAATTATTCATTTATATTCATTTATATAATATGTTATAATAATTCCTTCGATGTTATTTCAGAAAAAAAAAAATGGAATCTTTAAAAACACGATTACAAAAGCAGGCGCGGATCAGTATAAATCTATAGGCGAGTTAATCATACGCAACAAATACTTAATCAGTTCATTCGAGAATAAATAAACGGCTTATGGATTATCAACGATTTGTTAGTTGGAGGATAACGATGGTCAAATTTCCGTATACCTGCCTAATTCAATTAGAATGTCAGACGAGGACATATTGGACTATAATTGTAGTACTCTGCCATCCCTGTATTTAATATATAAGGGAAAAAGAGGCAAATCGTTTAATATTGATTTTGAATGAAATACCTATTGTACCTGTATTATATTTATAATAATTATATAATAATTATAACAATTCAAATAATGTTTTTATTTTTCTATTTTTATTTAAATACTAATCATATTCGATTTAATCGATTAAACGGTTTTAAACCAACGTTAATATGTAACTATAATAATTCAAAACATCGAACGATAAATATGACGCCTTAACAAGCGGACGATACTCGAGTATCCTTTTTCAGTGAAATTAAAACACCATATAATATCGATAATAGTAAAATACGATTTAACGTAGGTGATTACCTACGAATTAATGTACACAAAGGAGTGTTTGCGAAAGAGAAATATTATAATTACGGAACTTATTGCTTCGAACAGAAAATTGTACAAAATCAAACCAATATTAATAAAAAAAAAACTCATCGAACAAGGTATTAGTATTAAAAAACTCGAAGAAAAATTACAAACATTGAGTACAACGTATGCAAATGTGATAAACGTTCAATTAAAGGGGATAAACGCTATTATTCCACAGATAATAGATCGACTCAATACTATAAAAGTTTATTTCGAAGATAGAGTCAGTACTGATAAATATATTGAAAAAAGAAGAACAAGAAGAAAAACAACGACAATATTAAATAATATCGTCAGAATGATTTCTGGAGTTTTAGACATTCAATCACATTCTTCGATCAGATTCTGTATATATGATTAAAGAAATATCGGTTATTGAATTGGATAGACAATTATCGATACAACATTGGATATTTAAAAATTCTTATTCAACACAAAACACAAAAAGTTTAAGGGTGAATAAATGGTTGGAGAGAAATTATCATCAAATATCGTTGGAATATGGAGATATTGAATACGAAGAGATTAACAGAATTATAAATTCGTTAAAATTAAACAACATTTATGTGAAAGGCGAGCAAAAAAGAACAAATTATTAAAGAATTTATTCCACACGTTAGTGTAATCAATGTCGAAGATTTTGGATGTCCGCGAATAGATCAATTGCAGAGTGCAGACAATAAAACGACCCTGTGCTGTATTTTCATCATACAAATTTATCTGCGAACTTGAAGTAGATAAAGAATACCAAGTTATTACTTTATCTTTGAAACATACAACACATGGAACAAGCATTCAATGCACAATAGAAGAAAATGGGGGGCAAACAAGAGTATTTCTGCCTAAAAGTATTCAGCTGACAGAAGAAGAATGTAACGAATATAATGAAAAGGAAATTTCACTTATTTACCTATATTTATATACATATAAATATATATTATGTATATTAATTATTCTTTGTAATGTTTGGATACGTACGAAATGTACAGGAAAATTCTAATTATTACGCTGACTACGTTGATACAGAGTTAAATTTAAATATTTTATATAATTTTTGTCATACTATGAGACACGACGTTTTCGCGAGAACACAAGATTCTAATGAAAATAATTTCAATAA
>JAIUCT010000011.1:3999588-4021515 GCA_021307375.1 Tetraneura akinire
TTGCATAAGAAAATAAATTCAGGGCTTGGAAAATATAAAATAACGTGTACTAAAATAAATAATAATAATCAATAGTAAAGTTAAATGTCGAATTAATAATTTAAAATACTTTTGTGAAAGTTTAATATTTCGAAAATTAAAATTAGTATACGAGTATATATTTTTTGTATTATACTTATATTATTAATAAAAATAAAATAAAATTGTTATGAAAAATTAAAAATTAAATTATAACATAGAAAATGTAAAAAGAATATTATGATATAGGGAATATACGAGAAAATAATAATAATTGAATTAGGCACTAATTTCTATAAAGTATTTACTTAGTGATTAATTTATTATACTTAAATTTCAGTAAATTCAATATTTTACAATCAATTTATATTCAATGAAAACTGAAGTGTTCATTTCTATTTCAAAACAAAAATAATATTACAATCAAGGTGTATCAATTCACGTTCATCGTAATTTTATTTTAATCGACAAATGATAATTTAACATTTTAATATGATAACAAGTGGTTCAGCACGAGTTTGCTAAATATAACGTTTGCTGAGAGTGCTGATACATTATTCCACATTTAATTAGTCCAAAATTCATTATTTTCAATTTTTCATTTAACTATAAGTTTGGCCTATATTATTATTTTTTTTTTCATTTAAATTTTTTAACTTTAAGAAAATTCAAGATTACAAATTGGCTATCTTAAAGCATTAATTAATTTTAAAACAAAGATTTTATATGATAAATCATTACATTCGAAAAAACGATCTGAGCGTAGTTCAGTCATATATAGGTAGGTATAGATTAGTGATGGGCATTAACGATAAATGGCTAATGAGGTAATGAACAACAATAGTCATTATAGTAGTAAACGATTAAAATCAGTCCTACAATATGATATAAATATTTTTTTGTTAAAAACATTAAATTATCAATACCTAATATTAGTCTATTAGTGAGCGATTGTGGTGGTAACGATTACCTATACAGATTATTAGGTAGGTATTATTATTATATTAAAATGGTTACTGTTTTTATAGTTATATAAGGGAAGATAATACTATTGAATATTTAATGGCCATAATAATGAGCGATAAAAATTTCATCAAATACTGACTAATGACATTTTAGTAAATTTGTGAAAATGTAAAGTAATTCAATACCTACCTAAAATTATGTGATTGAACTTCGCACAGATTCGTTTGTTCGAATGTAATGATTTATCATTGCGTCCAAATATTAAAAAAAAAAACAACATAATACTATTACATCACTATTATCCTTTCCTCACGCCTGTATCCCTTCCATAGCAGTTAGCCATAGTTCGGCTTTTTCTTTATATATTTATATAAAACAATTAAACAAATTCTCGTTCACATTATAATTTAGATTTTTTTTTTTTTACTTCAAATTAACATTTTTTTTATTAACGCATTTAATAATAAAATAAATAAAAAATATATTATTTCCATTGACGGGGGGACTAGGTACTTATATAAGTGCGCACGCTATAATACCATTGTAAATATGTAATATCATATAATAATAGTGCGGATACGATATTCATATAATAAAATAGCGTGTCCCGGGAAAATTTTTGACTCTAGCGTTTTTACGTCTTCCGAAAATATACGCGCGACACGAGGCTTTAATATAATATAATATTATACGAGTGTATATTATAATAATGCAATGTCACGAACAAATAGTGAATTCAATGGAAACGCGTGTAATGCTGTATGTTGTTATATTATAAACACTGACGTACACCGGATGTACCGGAAGTACGGAAGAGCCAAAACGTTTGGGAACCACGGCGGGAGTCGCCTGCCGCAGGACACGCCGGTCGATCATTATACGCGAAACGGAACTACGGCGCATTACAGCTAGGCGTTTGCACAAGGAGGCTTTAATTTTGAGATTTGTCGTTTTTCTTATATCCGAGGGGGTTTACGTTAATGCAATTAGTATTTTTTTCTTCCCTTCCTTGTCGCGGACGTTCTATATGTAATATACGTGGCAGGGAGGATATAATATACATATAATGATAATACGAGAGCCGATGGAAAAGAATTAAAATAAGCGATGGCGAACGACCGCCACGTGGCGCTCGTCCATCGTTTATAAACAATATTATATTATATGATATACGCAATATAATATAATATATACGTATAATTTATCGTTAGGAGGCGGTCCGAAAAAAGAAGGCCTTTATTTTATTTTTTTCTGATATGTTGTCGTTTTTTTTTCTCTGCCGATTTCTACAAACGCGACCAATATACAATTTAATGTCATATTATTAATATTTATGTGTATAACTATTTGTTATTATTACAAACATTTTGGACTCTCGACCACCGTACTACGAGTATGAGTAACGACTTATTTCACAGAAAGTTAACGGTTTTATCAAAAATATTTATAAAAAACAAGAGCTCATACTCCTGCCGCACGGGATACAGGTATGCAAATTATAGTGTTTAATTTTTATTAGAATTTGAATGCAATGATAAACCATTGCATTCGAAAAAACGATTCTGATCGAAGTCCAGTTAGATAATGTAGGTATTGATTAAAATTTTGACATTTTTTTATTAAATATTTAAAACGCAAAATTTTATCACACATATAGCGACTATAATATAAGTACACATATAATACATAAAATTTTTACGTTCCTAAGTTCAATGTAAATGCTCATAAAATCCCTTGTCACCTAAATGCCAATATCTAACAGAACTTCGTTTAAAATACTTTTTTCCAATGCAATGGTTTATCATTAGTTCATTACATATAAATTTTAATTAAAAATAAACACTATGATTTGCACACAACTATATCCCTATATATGTAAAAATAATAAATAATACAGACTCATTGTAAATAATTCAGAAGTAATTTAAACTGAGTTAAGTAAAATGTGTTTAAGTTTCAATAAAATTTTTAAAATCTTTTTGTCAATTTCATTTAACAATATTGTAAAAAATTATAATATAATAGGAAAAATCCACATAAATAGGTACTTGTATTATAACACCTATAAAAAAAAAAAAAATGAGTTTTGAGATTTTTCTAATATTTTGGAAATACGTTAAGATATAATATGTCAGTGTGATTCAAAACCTAAATAAAGTACAAACTACATCCAATTTGCAATCGAAAACATAATATACTATTCGTGGAACTCGGAGCATTATTTCAGGTAGTTACTACTTTTAAAGTGTCTTCAGACATAAAAACAAAAAATAAAAGACACACATCATTGTAAAACTAATTCATTCTTCGCTTTGCTCAGAATTTAAATGTGTTTTACGTATAAAGTGCATACAATCTAATTTCTACTGCTATAGAATTCTAAAAACTCTGTGGTAAAATAGTACACAGGATTTAAACGATAATTTAGATACGCAATAATAATACCTATGTAATAATGCGAATTTTTCAAATCCAATGGTCTTACTTCGCAAAAATTTATGCCAATCCCCATTACAACGTGTTGCAATTTAGTCGTTTTTCTCTTATTATATATAATAATATTATATTAATATGTTATTAATTTATTATTAATTTTATATTGTAATTTATTGTTTTAATGTTACCAATCATCATATAATATTTTATTTATATTTTATATATATATGTATATTATTAAATTTATTTAAAAAAATTTATTCATTATATGTTAATCCTCTTTTTATTAAAAATTGTGAATAAACCCACAATTCAAAATCCGTATTTCTTATCACTGCACTAATTGTAGGTCACATACTAAATGAATGCCATATTTAAATATTAATATATTTATTAGAAGTTTACCCGCCGGAAAAATATTATTATTGAATTTATATTTATTATTTTAATGAGCTTTTATCAGTATTGCAATAAACAAACCAGTTAGTTAAAAATATCATCATATCGTCTTAAATATACCACATAATGTAATAATCATTTCACGTACTTACTAATAATAATAATTTTTATTATATAAATAATTATATATAAAACACCAAATTGAGTAAAAATACAGTAAGTAGTAGTAGTTAAACTTTAAGATTATAAACATAATGAGTTAAAAAAATAAAATAACGTTTAAGTCATACATATTATTAGAATATAGGTAAATAACAAAAAATAGAAGAATAAATAATATTAATTATTTAAATAATAAATAAACACGAGATTTTAATAAAGAAGTAGGATAAAAAATGAATTATAAAATTAGTTATCTCGTTACATGAGGCGGCACACCGGATTATTAGAGAAATAATTACTAGTGGACTGAGGTAGTTCATAAGAAAGATTACGATTTGAATTAAATAAAAGGTACTCTCAAGCCAATTATTTGTAAAAATTTAGAACAATAAATTTTACCATTTGCCAGTTTCTGAAGGAATGTAACATTTTGTTACTAATTTTCTGGTTCTTTCTTATTTTAAATCGGTATAATTAAAAATCACATTAATATTTTGACTAATAAAATTAGTTTTATATGCATAAAAGCGAACAGGAAACGTTTCTAAACATCTCGAGTATAGTATAATTCATTAGGATTCCATAAATTCGAACTGCGTATTCTAATGATTATCTAACAAGCGTATTTATGTTGCACTAGTTAGAAAATCTATCATAATGGAATTGAGTGGAAATATCATCATCAATAGAAGGAATAGGTATAAACCATTTCATATCGTTTATTTATTAAATAATTAAATATAAATAAAATACCCCATTGAGTAAAAGTTTTACAATGACTATTGGATCATTATTGAGTTTTACATAATTTACACATTTGGAGATACAAATATATTATTAATATCCGTCCATATGAATCTGTTTTACGTCTTCGGTAGGCAAATAGTTGTTAAACTATGTATACAAAACTCTCTATATCTATACAAAATACAATAATTTATTCCTATCTTTGCTCTATTTATTCATCCTATTTATTGTAGATTATGTAGAAGAACTTCGTGTACTATTGTCTATTGCCTCATATATATATATAGGAGAGGGAAATTGTTAGGCTTTGATACAAAAGATGGATAATAGTACAACAACTGTACTTTTGCTAAAACATAATTATAAATGTACACTATTGCATTAGACAGAAGTATGTGCCCCGCACTATACACTATGCCATGGTAGACTAGATAGCTGGTTGCTTGCTCAACACAATCTACAATTGTGTTTACCGACGACTACGACGACATAAGCTACTTACATTGGACTATATTGTAATGTTCTCAGAAATATTGTTTTTCGTATAATCAATTGATATATATATATATTATATATATATTATGTTACATTTGTAAATCATTATTAATTATTTATAAAATAATTTTATCAAAATAATTGAATATTAAACTAATAACTACTTATAATGATACACGAAATACATAAATATAAAAATAAGAAGATTATATATTCATTATTTTGTGTTTACTCTGTGTCAACTACAAACTTGTTTTGTATTTGTAAATAGGTAGGTAATCGTAAATATTAGTCGCTCCAAAACACATTACATTATAAGTTATCACTATCAGCCGACAAGTAATCATTCAATAACTAAAACCCACCATTGTAATAGCCTTCGAGCAATAAATTTGTATTTCTTATGGGGAATATTATATTCTTATTATCTATAACTATAATCAACGATTCGGTTGGCACGAACCAAATTTTCTTATTTTTCAAAAAATTAATAATTTATAAATATTAAATATCAAGGATTTTGCATACAATTTTTATACATACATATAAAAAATAAAATTATGTAATGACAGTAAATATCAAATTATCATTGACTAAAATATAATAATATCGAAGTAACAGTTTTATTTTAATCGCACAAGGTGTCCACGATTGAAAATAATTATTTTATTTTAACCATACGATGTGTCGGCGGTAAAAAATATAACAATAGACTGTACAAAGTGTCCGTTTACTAATCTAGATATCTGGTTGCTTGCTTAACAACAAAGCAAGTTACAGTATAGTTTCCGTAACAGTATTCATATAATATTATAACTCTCGCTTTTATGTCTCTCTTCTCTATATATATGAGGCAATAGCCGTCAAAGAACACATATCTACAATTTGGTCGTAGAGTTGTTTTTGCAAGCAATCAGCTTCTTACTCCACAAGAGTCAATGGTTCCAATATCAAAGATAACATATGCAGTTGTTGGAGGACTACTATTTGTAGTAATATTAGTATTATTCGCATTATTTATTGCATGTATTAAATCAAGTAAAAGAGAATCTGATGATCAGTCTCGTGTGTATGGCGTTTCAATGACGGTAATATAATTTTGTTTTTCAGTAATAGATAGTATATCTCTATCAAGTGGACGATCAGAGAAGGGGAAGAAATCTGCAGAAATAGAAGATTGTAGCTTATTTTTTCTTCATCTAAATTATCCGATATGTAATATGTAGCTATAATATTCCAATAATAATTATGTTGAGCTATGCCGTTATAGTATGCTTCATTTTCCTACTTCTTGCCTGAAATGTATAATAGAATATGGAGAGAAAGCGTAATAATAAACACAAAAGTGAGGATTATATATATATATATATATGTATGTATAAATAATTGTTCAGTTATATTGGCTTTTAACTTATGCTACGAATAAGATAAGTAATAACACAACAACTTTATTTTGTAAAAATAAAACAAAGTTGTATGCTTTGATATATGTATTTAACGAAATTCATATATGAAATATATTACAGATTCTAATCTGATATATTTTATACTTCCCTTCATAAAAATAAAACTGATTGCTTCCTCAACAAAGACGAGAAAGTAATATATTTATATATAATAGTATAGCATTTTTACTTTTGCAAATTCTGTCATATATGCCGTGCATATTTTATTCTACCTTTGTTAGGAGAAAAGATGGTTGCTTCTAGAAGAAGCTATTGCCCATTATATTTATGAGGCATTAGTACACTTGGTTTTAATCCTTAAACCTATCATCGTAGTCATCGATGTACCTATTTTACATTTATTCTGTATTTCTTCTCTTGTGAATTCATTTCTGGATAAAGTATAACCATCTTACATAACCTAATCGGATGATGTGATACAATAAATTAGAAATAAAAAATAGTATGAGGTAATAACTCAATAACTGATTTATTTAATCTATAAAACTATGTAGTTATATATCATCACAATTGATGCGAGGTATAAAACACAATTATACGGCTACTTGATTTTTGCGAAAATATAAAAAAAAGTATATGTTCCAACTACTTGCTCAACACAATGTACAATTGTGTTCACCTACGTCTACGACGGCATTAGCTTTTTTTTTTTTACATTGGACAGACATTTACTGGGCGGGATTTAGAATATTTATCGTCGTAGGTAGTCGTCGGTAAACACAATTGTAGATTGTGTTGAGCAAGCAACTAGCTACGAGTATACTTAGGCCCAGTTTCTCAACTTCTAGTTTAACTAACAGTTAGCTATTTTGAAGATAACACTAATTATTAGTTATGTTGAGCTTCACTTTCTGAATGTGTTTTTAACTACGAGGTAGTTAAACCTCGTCAAAATCGACCGCCACCGATCACTATGTTAAGAAATTACCGGAATTTTACTCCTTAATAAATAACCGGCACCGGGACCCTTAAGTAAAATGTATTTAAGCTTCAATAAAATTTTTAATATGATTAAAAAAATATTGTCAATTTTATATAACGTTATTGTAAAATATAATATAATAAAAAAACTCCATATAAATACTTTAAATAATGATATTACTGAAATTTCAACTTTAAACACCTGTAAAAAAAAAAAAAAAAATTGAGTCTTGAGAGTTTTCTAATATTTTGGAAATACATTAAGTTATATATCAGTATGCTTCAATAATATTTTCAAAAAAAGTATGCTTCAATAGAATTATTCGAAATTTTTCAAATTTTTTGGTTTTTCTATTAATTTTTATTGTAAAGGTATTGAGAAATAATAAGAAGAATATTCCTATGGATTTTAAGATTTTCGATTAAACTAAAAATATCAATTTTAAACAGCTATAAAAAAAAATTGAGACTTAGAATTTATAATATTTTGATATGATGTTAAACAATATGTAAGTATACTTCAGTAAAATTTTTAGTTCAAAATTATCAATTTTATCAAACATTATATATAGGTATACATAAAAACGAAAATTTTGCGAAATATTCGAAGTCCTATATTTTGTAGAAAAATTAACCTAACGGTACTAAAATTTTATCACAGATATTTAGTACCTATGTGAAAACCCAATAAAATTTTCAAGTCTCTAAATTCAAAAATTGCCCGAGTTATCGTGAAATATTGAAATCGAATTCGTCAAAATTTCAAATTTCGTGAAAAATGCCACTTTTTCGTCATTTTTTCGTCGATTTGTCTATCGCATAGGGTCAATATTGAGAAATGCGAAAATAACCTAAATAAAGTACCAACTACATCTATTTTCCAACCGGAAAACGCTTCGTTCAGAATCTAAAATAATAAACGATGGGATAAATATCTGTTCGCAATCAAATTACCGTCGCGTCGAGTTTGAGAAAAATGTTGAAACTTTAATTTAAAATCGATGTGTCTTTTTATATCGTTCGTCGTATCTGTTGCAATTATTATATATTAATATATATATATATATTATTTTTATTTTTATAATAGACTGTCGTAGAAAAATTTTAAATAATAATTAATTTTTGATTAATTTCAACAAAAGATTTTCAATTCTTTTGCACTTATACCCAAAAGTATAACTCTGCAAAATGTTTTCGTAATTTAGTGTGGCGTTTTTAACTCGATTGATTGGAATAATTTTTCGGAACGGAACAACTTTTTTTAGATCCTCGAAAAGGAATAATACGTATTGATAGTCACAATAATTATATACGTATTACACATCCATTTACTAATCAAATGGGACTATAAAAATTTAAAAAATATATTTTACAATTAATCAGCTGTATCAGTTTTAAATAATTATATTTAAAAAAAAAATTTATATATATTATTCAAATTATTTTTGCAGCACCCGCGTGTTGTGTTCTTATAAAAGATAATATAATAAATATTATAAAATACTACAATGATATTGTTTCTATATTCGTTTCCTCGACGTTACTCCTACAATTAAATAATACAAAAACAATTAAAATTCTACCCTCCGAAACGAGGGTTTAGAATAATTAATAATAACAAATATCGCTTATATTACATACACACACATATAATATAATAACATTATAATTATTGTATATTATTATGTTTTAATAATAACATACGCACGTACCCTCGTCCCTTATGAGTAGCGGACGTACCCCAAGTGCAACCACACAATGACGGTGTATTCCGGTATCCGATTAAAGAATTTTTTAAACGCCATTATCAGGTCTAGTCGGTGTTCCGATTTACCACCATCCCCTTGTACATACACAATATATTATAATATCGATTATTATTATTAATATTTTTATTGTGATTATTATTATGGTTAGAATATTTACCAACTAAAGAATTAAAAAATATGCTTTAAAAAAGTTAAAATATATGATTATATTTCCATATTTTGTAATAAATATAAAAATAAAACTATTTAAAAATGTATACCGTTATCAAATATTTGATAGTAATATGGGCGTAAATTTATGAGGGGCGAGGAAGGGCAACTTATCAATTACAAATAGCTCTGCTTCTGGTGAACGTATTTATTTTCGTATTTACACGTAATCGTAAAACTTTTACAAGAAATACTATAGGCCAGAAAATATTGTACTATATATAGCTATTAGCTATAATCATAAGTGAATTTTTCATTAAAAATTAATTTTGATCTAAGCATTAATGAATATGATGCAAACTCAATATCAACATGAAGAAAAAAAAAAGAATAATAATTAACATAATATTATTTGTACCTTGAAATTTAGTAACATTTTAGTAAGCATTTATAATTTTATCACTTCATGTATACAGTTAATAATCAAATAGTAAATTTGATGTTCTCATAATTTATAAAGAATAAACTCAGTGCCCACCGGCCACCACTATTAAGATTCAATCGAAATTTATATAATTCAATACTATATTATGTTACTCAAAATTTATAAAATAGAATTCGGATAAATTCTATATATTTGGGTCCACCTCTCTATAAAAATTACGAAGTTACGAAATTTTATATCGAATAATATAGTAAAATATGTGTTTAAAAAAACCAAGTATACCCAAATACGTACTTAAAAATAAAACAAGGATAATTTGCAAAAATATGTAAAATAAAATTATTAAATTTTGAATACACATGTCATGAAACAAGTTTCTCTATTATATAAATGTAAGTAATATGACATTTAAAAAAGTATATATCATAGGTAATTAATATTCTAACCATAATTATTATACTATTGCTTTTAATTTTAGGTAGTGTACTAATAAAATATAAATGTATATTATTATTATTATTATTATTATTATTACAACTTACAAATACATATTTACAACCCTAATGGAACGATATCGTTTATATAGTATTATATATTCCTTTCTAAAGAATACGCGCGATCGTATATAGTTACGACAGTCACCGTGAGGGGACGATGATAGTGCACGGTGGCAAACACAACGTGTTTAATTATAATATATACGTAATATTAGAGGGTAGTAGAAAATATTGGAAATAATATTAAAGATGTGTTTTTATGACAGAGAATTTTGATCACCCTGTACACAGAGACAGAGTTTTCAGTATAATATCATGCAGTGTCGGTGATGAGTGACGTATATACATCGTTTGTAAAAATCTGCGCGTCACGAAATTAAAAACGAAATAGTTATCATTCATTGTATAAAAATAATTAATAACGATCTGTAGCGTT
Organism: Tetraneura akinire; assembly: GCA_021307375.1. Lineage (NCBI taxonomy): Eukaryota > Metazoa > Arthropoda > Insecta > Hemiptera > Aphididae > Tetraneura > Tetraneura akinire. Next base: position 4,010,496 of record JAIUCT010000011.1, read on the forward strand.
GAAAGGGGGTGGGATTTTTTTAAATTCAATTTTTTTATTTTCCGCAATAATAATAATATTATATAATTGAACGTCGCGTAACACGTATATCGTTATATCTTATAAAAAAAATATGTTTACGTATATATTATACAAATAATAACATTTTATTTAAATAAAAAAAATATAAAAAAAAAAAATAGAAATAAATAAATAGTCTTTGGGCGGATAAACGATATATACAATTTTTCAAAAATGGATAGTATCCATAAAAAGTTAGGTTAGGTTCCAGATTAAATATACGAATACGTATGGTACGATATTATTATTAATTGCGGTACTATCATATTATTATTGTGTATATATTATGTGCACGTTTCATTTTATAATATTCAACATCGTGTGTACTACATATACGTACATACTATATATATATTTAAGTACTTATTCATTAATCATTAGTTTTTTCAATGTAGAATTTCTCATACGAAATCATATTATATTGGACTGTAATATTGTATTAATTATAATATAAATTTATAAACCGTATAAGTATACACAAATTAAAATATTTTTGTACACATTCTGACGTTAGAATTTACGAATATATTTATAATTTGTGTTAAACAATATATTATATTATTATAGAATTTTTATTTCAAAATGTATAATTATATAATAATAATAATCATAGAATGGATAATTATTACTCTATATTAATAGAAAATAAAAATAAAAATATATATATAAATATGTATGAGTAAATATTTAATTTGTATAATACGAAATATGCAATATAATGCCTATTTAATATTTCTATTATTTAATTATGTTGTAAATGTATTAAATTAAATTATTTACATATTATTATATTGTTAATTTTATAATTTATAAATATATTATTCGTAATACATGTTATATAATTTATTTTCCAAAATACCCTATTTATTTAATATGCAATAATTACTTCTAACTATATTGTTCTCACTATAATAATATACTCGCATTATATGATAATTGATTTTTAATATTGTAAATTTCAATGCGATTGTTCCCTAATTTCAGAAACTAAATGCGAGAAAAATAATGTTGTTTTGTTTAAGTATAGAGATAAAAAAAAATGATTGTTCCTGTTTAAACAAAGCGATAGAAATGCATTTCATAAAACAAAAGAGTGTACTTGCGTTTTTTGTAAAACATTTTCTATTGTATAATAATAATAATAGTAAAGCTTTTTTTCGAAAACATATATTTATATGTTTAGACCTATTTTTTTATTACTTATTCAAATATAATGTAAAAAAGCTGATAACGAGCTGATACTCATGCCGCAGGGATATAGATGTGCTAATCATAATAGTGTTTAATTTTAATTAGAATTTGAATGCAATGATAAACCATTGCATTTAAAAAAATTATTTTGAGCGAAGTTCTGTCAGATGATATGGGCATTTAAATAAAGGGAAAATTAAAATATGTTTTTCCCTTAAATAATTCATCTTTTTTTTCTTAAAAAAATTGTTTTTTTACTATAAATTTAGTCGTATTTTTCAAATATGAAGTAATAACAATGATTGCGATAGTAGATTGTAAATTTGAGAAAAATCTAAAACATTTTTTTTCAATTGAATTATGAGTAAATTATATAAAATGACGTATTTTCGATGGGATGAGAAGAATATCGGTCTTGGGTTTCGACCCGTTTCTGGAGAAAGATAATTATTATATAAATATTATAAATTCTAACCGTAGTAAGATGTAATTATTACAAATGTATGTTTTTGCATTTAAATAATACGAGTATATAAAGAAATATCAATTCATGGATGTTATTATAATTATTATACGACATGTAATTTTTAGGACAATTTCAATATTCCTCCCCTAGAAAAAAATTGAAAACACTACTCAGTACTCGGTACGTATAACAGTATAAAATATTATCACCGATTTCTTTTCTTATTCCAAATTAAACGTCGTAAAGTTCACAGCAATAAAATTATTGTCGTATAGACATAATAACTTCTAATCCTAATCCGCCTATAGTTGTACGCGTATACACGTGCAACGAGGAAACTTAATCCGAAACCGACGTAAATCCTCTTTATATTTACATATTATTTTATTTAATCGAATAGACAAAACGATTATTATGCACACATGTTAAAATATAATAGCCGATATAGGTACATAATAAAGGGATATATTTTTTCAGATAAAATCGAAATGGTGTGACAATGCAAATAATTTCATTAATGTATGTAGTTTCATAATGTATTTCGTTTAAGATATAATATAATATTATATCTTGCGTATTGTGCTATCATATCATTTAACAGAAATTCATTTAATGAAAAGAGGAGATTTGGTAGTTAAATTCCCTCAAAATCATTTTTATGCTTTACATGTTTTTTCTTTATAGTTGAAATTTTGATTATTGTGGTAAACGAAAATAAGAAAAAATAATTCTTTATTATATTTACAGTTTTAACTGTTTCCATATTCAATGTTATTTTATATATACATATTATAATGCATATAAATATGTTATTTTTTTTTTTTTATAATTTTATTTAAATTGAAATGACTTAAATTAAACTTAACATTCGAAAAATATTTACTTATTATTGCTCGCAAGGCTCTACAACATTTTTAAGATCCTCCAAACCAAAAATCCTGAATACGTGCATTTTTATCGTCTCTAAAAACGATCTAACCAAAATATTATATTAAAATATAATTTATAATATCGTTGTTCAAACGATTTGGATAATAGTATTTTATAAAATTTACTGAGTCTCGGAGAAAATCTAAACGATAATTATTATTACGCGCGTATGAATAACAATAGATATAGACACGCACATAGAGGGGAGATTATATATATAATATCTCCTCTCTTCCTTATATATTCGTATCTGTCGTTTACACAGCTTCCTATTCTTTAAATTTGCACTTCCGCGTTTTGACGTATTATTGCAGTGAATTAACAGACGATTTTAATTATTATTTTAATTTATAAAAATATATAAATTGAAAATTTAACCATTTTTTTTTTTTTTTTTTTTTTTTTTTTACATAAATTAACTTAACTCATTAATATCATATTATACAATATATATATATATAATATATTCCGCTCTTGAGGAGGACTTTATAATATAAGTATAAAGTATATATATATATACATATATATATCTTTTCATATGTCAACCCAGCACCTAGGTACGTTCTGCAGGAAAGAAGCTGAACATTCATACTCATCTAAAATGTTGTACTTTAAATCAGCTGATTTTCTTAATTAATGTTTTAGCCTAATATAGGTTATTAAATATTATTATTGAACTATCAAGGTCAGTCACACACTAAAAAAACAAAATTCCTTAGCAACCTCTGTCATTTATCTTTAAGATGACTTGGTCATAATAAAATGGTACACGCAAAATGAAGCGCATCGTTAAAGCATCGAAACAAAATCGTTTTTAGTTATCAACACGACGTCTTATGAAATTGATAAAAATAATTCTAAAATATTAAAAGTAATAATTTATATGTAATATATTTTGATAATATTGCTTCGCTAATTTTGTCAATTAAAATAATATTGCATTTATTAACTTTTATATAAATTATAATCATATTATTATTATAATTTATAAAATTACTCGTCCCCTGTATCGTATAAAATGTATAGTAGATCAAGTATAAAATACTAGTAATTACAATATGTATGTTATGTGCATATAAGAAAATAATATAGGTAATATTTAATAAATATGCATCTATCGTTTCGCATGTTCTTACAGTACTGCAACAGCTAAGTAAATATAATGATTATTTTACGAATTAAATTCAATAAATGCCTAAAACATTTGGTTTGATTAATAAAATAAATATAAAAAAATGTGTTTCTTATCAGTGTGCAGCCGGCGCCTAACTGTACGAAAATTTACAATACGCGTATTTCACAATTATAATTCGCGATTGTAATATTTTTCTCGTTTATAAAAATTTATAGTATAATAATATAATATTTCGCCGTTTATTTGCATAAATATTTTTCTTAGTAACAAAATATAAGAGTGTAAAACGAAATGTTACTGGAAAACTCTATTTCTACGTAACATATAACTTATAGTTATAATATAATAATACGATTATGTGGCGACCACATTATTCGGAACGAACAATAATAATATTATACAATACGAAAATATACCAATTTCAATTATTACATAATAATAATATTATGATATAAGGTACGTCCGATTCGAATTATACATTGGAGAGGGTTGTTTTTACACAAAACGTATATTATAATATATTGTGCACTCCACGTCGTATATGTGCTATATAACACGTTCGTATACAGAGTGTTCGTGCTTTCTTATTACAAAAACCATAGTTAATTTCTACGGTTTTTTTTTTTATATTATGGCCGTATTGAAATTATGTAATAAATAAATTATAAAAATAATAAAATTTTTTTTTTTTTTATTATATCCGAAAATATTAAGTAGTAAAGATTTTGATGTCCGTATTTTAATCCAACAGCACTATTATTTATTTAAATATTTAATTATTTTATTACCTAATAATAATAAATAGGTACGTGATACGCATTATATTATTATTATAATAAATAGAAATTTTCTTTCTGCCCTCATACGTACATAATACAATATATATATGTTGCACATTTTTTTCCCGAACGAAAAAAAAAAAAATAAATATACCTAATCTGACAGGCTTTTTTCGTTCTTCGCATATACGTAGCATATTCGTAGCCTAGAGGACGCGGGGGCGAGGTGGAAAATGGGCTAGGTGGTTCGTGCGATACACACAAAAAGCACTCATATTCCATTATGTATACGCCACTCGGACATGCCGCGGGCACACAATTGTGTGTGTGTATACATATATATTATTATTATATACAACAATGTGTACTCTTTTCTGCTCGTCGATGTATGCTTGTATTATATAATATAATATTATGTATATAACCGCCACGCGAGACATCGTCCATCGTCGTGCCATGTTTGATTATTTTCCGATGCCGCCTTCTACTCTTCGCATGCACGCACACATACGAGTAGATTATATACATATATATTTATATATACATAGCGTTTTGTGAATTGTAAAAATAGCGAGCGAGAGAGGAGAGATAAAGCGTGCAGAGAACGAGAGAAAAATTGAAACTCTGCGATTCGGTTTTCGTTTAACAAAAAGCTTTTTTCTCCATTCGTGATGCGAGTCTGTTATATTTATTTCTCTTTTTCTCCCCACCCACCCCCGTCTTTGTTATGCGTATATAGTAGTGTCCTCCCTCCCAGATCTGCTCTCCTTCATCGTCCCTCGACATTTGGCAATATTGTATATATGTATTATATATATACGTATAATATTATATATTCACGTGTGTACGTATACCGCAAACACACACACAGATAAGTAAATACTTATTTATTATATATATATAAACATATATTATTATGTATATGTATATGTACAACAATACGATATTATAATATATCGAATCTCTCTGACAACTAATATTCGTGCATCAATGGACCACGTTATATAAATATATTTTCTATATTAGGTATATACCTATATATTATAGTATAGTATATTATACGCGGTTATAATATTATACAAATAAATAGTAATGGCACGTGCGTATTTTTATATTTTTTTACGACTGCAGAAGTTTGACGCAATTTCGAGAATTTAAAACATATTAATTTTATAATACGATATTTTTCATTTTTTAGGTTCTATATAGTATATATTATCCATAATTATTATATTATGTAAAACGATTGTTTTTTAGTTACTGCAGATTTTAGGAGTACTTTCGAATTGTAAGTGCTCAATACCTACATTTGTGAAAATATTATAAAATTATTCTCACTTGTATCATAATAATCATTCACCCCCGTCACAAAATATAATTCCATAAGCTCGTTCGTGTAGCCATCGCCCGACCGGTTTAATTTTTGACGATTAATAATCATTTGCGCGATTTTTTTTTCTAGAAATGTTATCGTTATACATATATATTGATAACACTTGATTTAATCATTATCTAGCCTACACAAATTGAAAAAAAAAACATTTATACAACATTATATATTTATAGACTTCTGGGTCTTGAAGAGGGATCAAGTCCTTCGAATTACTTTCAACCCCTAAACAAGCCAAACAAAGTGGGGTTGACTTCTGACTGGATTTTAAAAGAACAAATATAAAAAAGTATTATATATTCTAATTATTTCTATTTCTGCAATATCCATGTAAAAAAATAAAGATTATTTTAGACTAATTATCTTAATTTAATCTTAATAAAGTACATGAGTGTATACATTTTGTAAGAAATACTTCTTATTCGTACACGACGAATGCCAGAAAAAACGTAACTCCTGTAGTCGTGTTATTATTATTAGGCATATACCTAGTCGTATAATTTAAATTTAAATTTCTTCTTCGGTTTTTCGTTTATTGTTATATTACTATTATAATATTTATTTTGCAAGACGAATTAACATTAATTTTTTTTTTATAGATTCTGAGCGAAGCGAAGAATGTATTGGTTTTACAATGATGTGTGATTTTTTTTTTTTTTTTTTTATTCTGAAGACATTTTTACTACGCGAAATAATGCTCCGATTATCACGAATAGGGTATATTTCCAGTAGCAAAGTGGATCTAGTTAGTACTTTATTTAGGTCATTTTTCGAATTTCTCAAAATTGACCCTAAGCGGTAGAAAAAACTTCGAAAAAATGACGAAAAAGCGGCATTTTTCACGAAAAATGAAATTTTGACAAATTCAATTTCTATATTTCACGATAACTCAGGCAATTTTTAAGATAGCGACCTGAAAATTTTTTTGGGTGTTCACATAGGTATTATATATATGTGGTAACATTTTGGAACCGTTATGTTAATTTTTCTACAAAATATAGGACTTTGAATATTTCGTAAAATTCACGTTTTTACGTATATAATGTTTGATAAAATTGTCAATTTGGGGTATTAAGGTCTGAAAATTTTACTGAAGTATACTTACATATTACTTAACATCATACTAAAATATTAAAAAAATCCCGAGTCACAATTTTTTTTTATAGCTGTTTTAAGTTGATATTTTTAGGAAAACGAAAATCTTAGAATCCATACATATAAATAAATATTCTGAAAACACTTTTACTACCCGAAATAACGCTTCGATTTTCACGAATAGCGAGTTTCAGATGTAAAAGTGGATGTAGATGGTACTTTATTTAGGTCATTTTTCTAATTTCTCAAAATTGACTATAAGCGGTAGAAAAAACTTCGAAAAAATGACGAAAAAACGGCATTTTTCATGAAAAATGAAATTTTGACGAATTCAATTTCTACATTTCACGATAACTCAAGCAATTTTTAAGATAGAGACCTGAAAATTATTTTTGGTGTTCACATAGCTACTATATATATGTGGTAAAATTTTGGAACTGTTATGTTAATTTTTCTACAAAATATTGGACATTGAATATTTCGTAAAATTCTCGTTTTTACGTATATAATGTTTGATAAAATTGTCAATTTTTGGTATTAAGGTCTGAAAATTTTACTGAAGTATACTTACATATTAATTAACATCATACTTAAATATTAGAAAAATCCCTAATCTCAATTTTTTTTTATAGCTGTTTTAAGTTGATATTTTTAGTTCAAACGAAAATTATAATCTGACTGAACTTCGCTCAGAATCGTTTTTTCGAATGCAATGGTTTATCATTGCATTCAAATTCTAAGTAAAATTAAATGCTATGATTCGCACACCTGTATCCTGTGCGGCAGGAGTATCAGCTCATCTTTTTATATCCGTTTCTATAGAAAAAAAATCTAAATTATGTTTTGCATCTTTCCACCAATTTAAATTTGGTATCTTGTATCTATGAAGTATAAAGTATAATGTGGGTAATTTTTATTTAATTACTAATTAATATAACAAATAATAGTCTACTTATCCACAGAAAAATAAATATTAAAATTATTTCATCATTTAATAAGTTTTAAAATTAAAAAAAAAATAAATAAATAAATAACCCCAATCATTTTTCCCTATATAATAGTTTCCGTGTTATATCATATATTACGTTAATCTTTTATTTAGTATATTATAACTATAAGTACAGTATCGAAAACTAGTTATTATTTCGATTTCACCTACAAATAGATCAATATTAATTTTTGATTTTGGGACGCCTACTGGCTACTAGTAAGTTATAAAAATATTAAATGATCTGAACTGTAGTTTAATAATATATTATTATTCGTTAATTCGTTTTTGTTCGTTAATCATGGAAACAACATTTTTTCTATGAAAAAGTTGTTTATAGTTATATTATTGTCTATAAAAACATATATGATTTGATGCAGGAAATCAATAATATTTTCCCCTTAATGGACATATGGACATTATACATTAGTTCAGTAACAATATAGTTTTCGTAACAATAATAATTTGTTTACAAATAATGATTCAGCAAATTTATAAGTTTTAAGTTTATTCATTAATAATTTGTTATTACTATTAAAAAAAAATTTTATACATCAGTATAAATTATATCACTTTGTGATTTATAATTATACTATCATACAATTATGTGTTTTATTTAATTATACATAAATTGATATTTATTATACTGACTTATTTTTTCTAAAACCTTCATAATATATTGTTATTTGATAAAAATAATAAGGTGTAATAGTGTTGTTGGTTATTTTTGAAAAGTATTATAAAAATAGTTTATAATTTCGTAATAGTATAATTTTAGATTCTGAGCGAAGCGAAGAATGTATTGGTTTTACAATGATGTGTGATTTTTTTTTGTTTTTTTTGTTTTTTTGTTTTTTTGTTTTTTTTTTCTTATTCTGAAGACATTTTTACTACCCGAAATAATGCTCCGATTATCACGAATAGGGTATGTTTCCGGTAGAAAAGTGGATCTAGTTGGTACTTTATTTAGGTCATTTTTTGAATTTCTCAAAATTGACCCTAAGCGGTAGAAAAAACTTCGAAAAAATGACGAAAAAACGGCATTTTTCACGAAAAATGAAATTTTGACGAATTCAATTTCTATATTTCACGATAACTCGGGCAATTTTTAAGTCAGAGACATGAAAATTTTTTTGGGTGTTCACATAGCTATTATATATATGTGGTAAAATTTTGGAACCGTTTTTTAAATTTTTTTACTAAATATAGGACTTTGAATATTTCGTAAATTTCTCGTTTTTACGTACATAATGTTTGATAAAATTGTCAATTTTTGGTATTAAGGTCTGAAAATTTTATTGAAGTATACTTACATATTAATTAACATCATACTAAAATATTAGAAAAATCCCTAATCTAAATTTTTTTTTATAGCTGTTTTAAGTTGATATTTTTAGTTCAAACGAAAATTATAATCTGACTGAACTTCGCTCAGAATCGTTTTTTCGAATGCAATGGTTTATCATTGCATTCAAATTCTAAGTAAAATTAAACGCTATGATCCGCACACCTGTATCCTGTGCGGCAGGAGTATCAGCTCATCTTTTTATCTTTAAAACCTATTAACTATTTTAAAAAATTTGAGTAATAGTTAAAAAAGTATTAAGTAAATTTCCATTCATTTTTAAAAATAGTGGTAAATAATAAATGATTTATTGAATAAATAATAAATAGGTAATAATATTAATAATATTTACAAATAAATAAATATAATGTCCCGGTTCAATATAATTTAAAAAGTTAAAGAAGTTTTATTTGAGACAAACACAAAAGTAATGTTATTTTAATACCAGGTAATATTTTATAGTTTTTGAAAAATATCTATTTGTTTTAATTCAATTTCATATAGTAATTTAATTGTTTATTTATAACAAATTTTAAGGATAAACTAGGTATGTTATTTTATTTGTGAATTTTCGACATAAACATTAGATTTAACAAAATAATAATGCCGTTCATTGTCAATATTTTTATTTAAGTCGTCACATCGAGTAGGTATTTAAATAATGTTCAATTTGTTATTTGAATTGGTATTAAAAAATATTATTTTTATTTTTGGAAGCATGTGGTATATTTTTCAGTTTTTTGTTAAAAATATTTTTAAAACCTCTAAACCGCTAAACTACTTGCCATGTTCTAATGCTCTTTTTAAGATTTGCCATTTTATATTATACTGTTATTTGTTGCTTAACCGAGTCGTTTGAAGAAAAATTTAATACAATAAATACCATTTTATTGACGACTTTATGTTACAGTGTTTACAGAATATGCTAAATAAATTCAATTGCTCTACAAAATGGTTAGTTGGAACTTGGAAATAGTTGACTTCGTTCTTTCAATATGGGAAAATATAAAACTTTGAATATTTTCATTCAAATCGTATTTAAATATACTTACGTAAAATTCAAATATATTTTCAGATACGACCATTTTGATTTTTAGGTAAATTAAATAATAATAATAAATCGATTCTAATTATTTTCAATGGAATATTCGAGTTTTATTATTTTCAAAAGGAAATGCGTTTTTTTTTTTTTTTTTGTACAGATTTAACAACTTTTAACTGAAGACCGCCCGCAATTTTCATATTCATTAGATAATGGAAAAGTTGTTAACTCGCAATAATCATTAAATTATTCTTATTTCAGTTAGTCTGTTGAATTTTTCATTTTGAATATTTAACATTAAGATATAAGTAAAAAATTTAAAACCTAAATCTCAATATTGATGTGTTTATGAATATCGTATTTTCTGCAAAGACGCAATTTCATTAAAAAAAATCCGAGGATGTTCTATTTAGCGAGATAAAATTATATTTAAATATGATAATTTTTTTATTTTTATTTTTATCGGCATATGTGCGAAAAAGTTTCTAGGGGTTTAACTAATTTGGAAATTGCACGAGGTTTCAAACACCTTATTTTTCCTACGAATAATTAATGTTTGAAATATGGCGTTAATTTTAATTCGCAAATGCACTTAAAAT